>OX243824.1:6653536-6658536 GCA_945859605.1 Lumbricus rubellus | reverse complement strand
TTTTCCTCTTCTTCCTCCTCCTCCTCTTCTTTCTCAACTTCATCTTCCATTTCCTTCTCCTCCTCCTCCGCCTCCTCCTCCAATTCCTCCTACTCTTACTCTTCTCTTTCTCGTTCTCTTCTTCTTCCTCTTCCTCATCCACTTCCACTTCCACTTACTCATCTCTTTCTCCCTCTCCAATTCCTCTTCCTCTTCTTCATCCTCTTTCCCCTTCCATCCGTTTCCTATCCATCCGATTAAATTAGACGTCGGCCAGAAGCCAGAAAAACAAATCTGATTGAGATGAAAACGGTCAGCACGAGCATCATCATCATCAGCAGCAGCAGCAGCAGCAGCAGTAACAGCAGCTACAGCTCCAGCTGCAGCAGCAGCAGCTACAACAGCAGCAGCTACAGCAGTAGCAGCTACAACAGCAGCAGCTGCAGCAGCAACAGCTACAGCAGCAGCTACAACAGCAGCTGCAGCAGCAGCTACAGCAGCAGCAGCTACAGCAGCAGCAACTACAGCAGCAGCAGCTACAGCAGCAGCTACAACAGCAGCTATAGCAGCAGCTACAGCAGCAGCTACAGCAGCAGCAGCTACAGCAGCAGCTACAACAGCAGCTATAGCAGCAGCTACAGCAGCAGCAGCTACAGCAGCAGCAGCTGCAGCAGCAGAAGCTACAGCAGCAGCTACAGCAGCAGCAGCTACAGCAGCAGCAGCAGCTACAGCAGCAGCAGCAGCTACAGCAGCTACAGCAGCAGCTACAGCAGCAGCTACAGCAGCAGTAGCTACATCAGCAGCTACAGCAGCAGCAGCTACATCAGCAGCTACAGCAGCAGCAGCAGCGGATGTAGGCTGTTTGGTGTCACGACAACTCGTCTAACGACAACTCGTCTAACGACAAGTGGTCTCCGGACAATTCGTCTACGACAACTGGTCTACTGACAGCTTATCCAGCGCTTCAGAAATGGAAGCTGGATGATAGTTTTTAGAGGTGAAATGGATGTCGGATTGATGAAAAAACGCAAGAGAAATGGAATCTGGATGATGGTTCTCTTACAGGTGAAATAGAAGCTGGATTGACGAAAATAACGCATAATAAATAAAAGCTGGATGAAGGTATTTCTAGATCTGAAATGGAAGCAGGATTGATAAGAAAACCGCTTAAGTAATGGAAGCTGGATGAGGATATTTTTATATATGAAATAGAAGCTGGATTGACTAAAATAACAGGCGAGAAATAGAAGCTGGATGAAGGTATTTTTAGATTTGACGTAGAAATGGGTGCATGTTGGAATACATGAATCAAAATCATCAATCCAGCTTCCATTTAAGGAAAAAAATCATTTTCGTAAATCCAGCTTCTATTTCATCAATACTATTCATCAGTAGACCAGTTGTCGTTAGACCAATTGTCCGGAGACGAGTTGTCGTTAGACGAGTTGTCGGTAGACCAGTTGTCGTGGAACCAGGCTGTTTGTAGTAGTATAGCAGCAGTTGTAGTGCACGGTGACGGTCGTGGTGGTCGTGATGGTGTTAGTAGCAGCATTAAACAACAGAAATAGTATCGGCATTTGCATCAGTATTATTATTATATTATAGCAGCAGCAGCAGCAGCAGGAGATCTGTCAGAATCCCTCTCTGGGAATGGAGTGGAAAGGTGGGAGGAGGTGGTGGAACCGTGGGATGACATGGGAAGCGAGAGAGATGAGAGACAGAGATGAGAGAGAGATGAGAGACTTCGTGGAAGTGGACCAATTCCAGTTTCCGTGCAGACTCCCCAGGGAACAATGAATAAAACTTCAGATGAACGCATGAAAAGATGAAGACCTGGCGAGACGACCCGAACGGAAGGGACCGGACAGGACCGGAAAGGACCGGACTAGACCGGAAAGAACCGGACTATACCGGAAAGGACCGGACTGTACCGAACTGGACAGCGGGCAAAATAAAGAACGATCGATGGATCAAGGACCCGACATGCATAGACCTATTGTATATAAACATAAACAATGGATATGTAGAGGCCAAAAACAAAGGATTTGCATGGACCTAAACAAAGGATTTTGCATTGGTTTAAATAAGGGATTCAGGCTATAGGCTATGGACCTAAATAAAATATCTAAAAAAGCCTAAATGCAGGGTTTGCATGGCCCTGTATTTAATGGACCTGAAGTTAACATTTTTTGTGAGTCAAAAAAGGAATTGACACTGTAGGCCTATTCCTAGCGATTTAAATGCAGGATTTGTACCGCGTATTTCACAAATTATTGCGGTTTATCATGCATAACGAGCCGACAATAGCTGTATCTACAAGGTAAATACAAGTTACAACTATTGTTGAAGCGCAATATTAAGTCTAATGCCCGGTTAACCCTTTAATGCCGAGAGTGTAGTAAAGTGTATTACAGGGTAAATTGACTCTAGGCGACACCTGTGTATAAGGGAGACTACCGGATACGCAATTATTTGCACGAGTTTCCATACTTACAGGGTTGTCTTCATCACACCTTATGGTTTTATTTGTGTAGTAACTTCAGTTAACAACTCTCTCTATGCCTCTGTGAGGAAACGCAAACAGTATCACTAACCCAGGTTATCTATAGGCCATTTGCATGCAAATTGATACCATTAGGGAACAGAAACATGCGATGTATTAGCAAACAAAGCACCTGCAGGCGCAAGAATACTTGCAGCAGTCCATGGATGCAAATGAAAAGCCGTGCACGTATTACGCTTCTTATGGCTCCAAATTATCGGCTGCGGCTCATGTATTTATGCATGAGTTAAGCTTGTTGGCCAAGCGTGCCAACACTATAGGCTATTGGCATCCCAACTCGTCCAGGGTTGTATGGGCCTAATCCCGACTACCCCCGCCCCCCCCCCCCCCCCCCCCGACCGACCCCTCCCCCCTCTGATCCGTTCAAGATTTTCCACTGACGGTTTGTAATAATATTGCCCCGTTCAAGATTCTCCACTGACGGCTTGTAATAATATTGCAGGACGTTTTATGGCACACGGCGAATAGATCTGCAATCCAATTGACCATTAAATCTGCTCTTATATAGGTAATCCTTTATAATGCAATTGTACTTGATAATGTCTTCATTTTAAAGTTCAGAAGTGCCAATCAGACGATAGAGCATTGTTGGCACAGAGTGAAAGACTTGCTAAGAGTCCCTCCCCAACACGTGCACTGTAGCTACAATGCTACATAGCCCTAGTGGATGTCTGAACCTGTAAACTTACTTACTCTCCGCTTCATCAGAGTCGGCGAAAAAATCTTGAACACATAGGCTAGTCTATGGTGACCCTAGTAGGGTCCTAGACAGAGTAACCGTTGTGGGCGCATAAACTATGATAAGATTCTACGATAATGAGAGAATTTAGAAAACACTGTGCGCGTTACAACTATATGATTTTTATTCAGTTGTCAACTTTTTAAGCTATATTAAGAAATGCATAAATCATAATTTTTGCATATAGCTGCCCATCCGCCGGGCACCTAAAAGTCGCTGGGTCCCCAGGGCCTATAGGCAATTGCCTCTGCCCCAGTCATCGGGCTTGCGCGTCAGCTTAGTCTGTAGTCTGTCCATTCGGTTACAATAATAAATGTATCCGCAAAATTAATATAAAAACAGTCTTTTTAAACGTTATTCAATTGTGCCTTGTCTGTTGCATGTAGCACTTATAAATTTATAATTATTTCTTATCAGGAAAGCGTCCCATTCATTATTAGCAGAAACCGAGAAGCATCGGATTTTCCTCACGCAGCTCAGTTATCAGCGATCGCACATCTGCGACATTCGCGACCAACATTTCGCTTCCGCGGTAATCAATACGGACAGCAGCTCTTCGCCGGTGATAGACCGATAGATTTTTCTGCCCCTCCAGCTTCCTTCTCCACCAACTTTTCCCCCTTCAGTCTTTTCGCATCGTTTACCGTCGGGCCATCCATCAGACCCGTCGCCATTTGCAACTGGAGACGCCGGCCATACACAGCGCAGCGCGCACGACCGGTTGCGCATAGAACGCTAATCGTAGAAGCGCAAGGCGACAGATTGGCGAAACATATAGCGCTACATTCCGCACGCTCTATAAGGCCACGTTACCATCGGACTCCACCATGTGCACTTGGAGACCCGCTGCAGCGCTCGTGTTGGCTTACTGCCGCTGAAACTAATGTGGCATGAGCGATATTTGAAATGGGACGAATCCCCGGTCGAATAGGTGATACATCGAAATGGCTGGCCATAAACGTGACTGGCTTCATCAACGTCTAAGCCAGTCAGGCGCAGGTTAGAACCATATGCAGCGATGGCGATAGATCGAGCTCTCTCAGACTCTCTCTATCCGTCCGATTACTGTTGGAAGCTGGCCTGGGTTTGGAGGAACGAGACGGGCTTATAAACGATCTAATCAAAGTTGTCCGAAAGGGGCAGCATAAAGAGAACAAAGAGCCATAATTATTGTAAACAGTGATACTAAGACGAACGCCTCGTCTAAGATAAGTCCGATTTAACTACGGTTCTGTTAATAACAGCGCGTGTAGTTGAATTCCTAAGCAGAATGAGCCATGGGTCTGACTTGACTTCGAAGTTAGAATCTTTAACTAGGTCTCTAATAATTTATCTCCATAATTGTTTGCCAAATAGAGAACGTCGCTAAGGCTGCGATTGTAGACTGAAGCGAATTACTTTCACTCGTATTGTGATTTGTGACTATATAATTGTCGCGATGGTCAGGTTACTCGTTCCTCAGTCCTCACCATGTTACCCGGATCTCGGACGATATAAGATTGACGAAGTAGCCGAGGAAGGTGTGGGGCTATACATGTATATACGGCGGAAACATCCAGTTGTCTATGACCTAAGCTTATAGCGCGTTGTGACGCGCTATTCATACATTAACTCAATATTTCATTAATTCAATAATTAATTAATTAATTCATACATTCATTCATACATTCATTCATTTATTCATTCGTTCCTTGTTTCATTTAGTCAGTAACTCATTCA
>OX243824.1:6438536-6646036 GCA_945859605.1 Lumbricus rubellus | reverse complement strand
GAGGAATTAGTTTTGTGTTGGACGAGGAATTCCAATCAAATCACAAAAGCGATTCGGTTTTTTATCACAAAGACAAGCACTATGTATACATAATTATATATATATATGTATACATAATTATATATATATAAATTATATATCACATATATATATATTCTGAATGTTATTATAGGCCTATAGCAATTCTAAATCTGTAACTGACTATAAATAAATAAATAAATAAATAAATAAATAAATAAATGGTGGTGGTGGTGGTGACGATGATGACGATGATGACGATGATGGCGATGACAGAGAAGAAAAAGTAAAAGAAGAAGATAAGGATGATGAAAATGAAAGCGGATGTGGAGAGGACGCAAAGGGAAAAAATGAGAAAGAGGAAAGAGTGTGGAGAAGAAGGTGAAAGAAGAAGAAGAAGATATATCCATCCATCCATCCATCCAATATAAGACGGAAGAGAAGATGGAGAAGGAGATGGAGAAGGAGAGAGAAGACGTTGATGATGGAGCGAATAATAACGGAATATAATTGACAGTGACCATGCATAAAACACCAATACACTAATATTAAATTTTAATCAAACGGTTTGATTAATTTAAATAGGCGTGATTAACGAACACACGATAAGTTATAAACACAGAAATGGGAAAAATAAACGATGCAGTGAATGAGTGAATGAATAAAAAATCATAAATTGAATGAAAAATTCAGAGATTGAATGAAAGATTCAGAGATTGAATGAAAGATTCAGAAATTGAATGAAAGATTCAAAGATTGGATGAAAGATTCAAAGATTGGATGAAAGATTCAAAGATTGGATGAAAGATTCAAAGATTGGATGAAAGATTCAAAGATTGGATGAAAGATTCAAAGATTGGATGAAAGATTCAAAGATTGGATGAAAGATTCAAAGATTGGATGAAAGATTCAAAGATTGGATGAAAGATTCAAAGAATGAAGAAAAAATTATTTTTATCGCAGAAGGCATAGTCTTCTGCAGACATTGCCTTAAAATTCAAAGGAATATTTCTTATTTTATAGAACAAATTTTTAAAAATATTTATAATCAGAAGAAAAGTATGTAAACCATGTAACAAATTAAGCAAAGAAGTAAATAATTGTAATTGTATGCAAATTGGTTACTAACTTACTTAGTAGGCCTATAGGTCAACGTTAAAAGAAAAATTGAAAACTTGCATTGAATTGCACACCGACAAGCAGAACGCAAACAGATTATCATTATAGGCCTTATTATGAAATTATCAAGCGACCAGGACTTTTTTAGCGTGAAGTTGTACACAAAATGTGCAGTTCTAAATGGATTTGTGCAGTTGTAGAAGCACTTCTATACAGTTAAAACGTGCAAAAAGGTCATTGTCCTCCGATTGGAAATAATTTACCATGGAGGATGGGAAGGAAAAGAAAGAGTTGTGCAGTTCTAAAAATTCCGTAAAAACAGCCCTGCAAGCGACTTAACTAACTTATTAATTAATTAATTAACTAATTAATTAATTAACTAGAAGTCGAGTGTGTGTATAATACCTTTGTTGAGGAGTGGTCCACTGAGAAAGGTCGCTGAAGTCCGGGATTCAAAACCGGAGAAGAGGAGGAGAAGTGTGAGGCAACGAGCGAAAGATATGAAGCTGCGTGATGGTCGGTTTGCAACGGAACAACAGAACTGTTGTTGCTGTTGTGTCTGTTGTCCATGTTGTATCTGTTGTTCATGTTGTATACGTAGCATATGTTGTCTATGCCGTCCATTTCCTTCTTGTTTTGACCGTTGTCGTCGTTGCCTATAACGTTGCATATGTTGATGCCTCTGCTGCATTTGTTGCCTAAGTTTCCTCTGTTGTCCTCCATGTTGACTCTGTTGCAACTGTTGACTTTGTTGCATATGTTGCCTCTGTCCTCCGTGTTGACTCTGTTGCATATGTTGCCTCCGCTGTATTTGTTGCCTCTGTCGCAACTGTTGTCTTTTTTGTGTCTGCTGTTGACTCTGTTGTATATGTTGCCTACATGTATGTCCTCCGTGTTGACTTTGTTGCATATGTTGCCTATGTCGCCTCTTTCGCATATGTTGTCCCAGTTGCCTCGATTGGGACAACCGGGACGACAACAACAACAACGACTGTTGTTTTCGTTGCTTCCGTTGTCGTTTGAACTCATCATCATCGTTTGAAGTCATCAGACAACAAGAGACAACGTTGTTGTCGTCAACGATACAACACGAACAACAACGCGACTCAACTCTTCTCCATCGTCGCATCCTCTCGTCAGCTGCTGAATCCGGCAGCATCCTCTCTACAGTCCGCATCTCATCCTCATCCTCATCAGGGAATTGCTTCCATCGCATCGCACCATCATCATCAGCAGCAGCATCAGCAGCAGCCAACGATGTCGTCGTCGCCATCGTTGCTGCTGCTGGCATCGACTGCAGCAACAGAGGACTGGCTATGCTTCCATCTATCCATCCATCCACCCACCCCATCCATCCTTCCATTCATCCATTTTCACTCTGATCTATCCATCCATCTATCCATCCACCCACCCATCCATAGGCGTAGGGGACATTTCAGCAGTGGGGGTGGGGGGCAAAAGTTTAATTTTGCCCGAAAAATCTCGAAATCTTCCGAAAATTCTCATTACTTTTGGATGACCTTTTTTTAGTCATCCGGTCGAAAATGCGAAATGTTCCGAAAATTTCCGTAAATTTGTATGCACATTTTTTCCTGGTCTGCATGCCCGAAAACCAGACTTGCCCAAAATTTGGGGGCATTTGACCCCCCCCCACTCTGGACCCCCGTCTCCTACGCCTATGCACCATCCATCCATCCTTCCATCCTTCCATCCATCCATCCTTCCATCCATCCTCCCACCCATCCATCCATCAGTTGCAGCGACTGCAGGAAAAGTAGCTATATAGGAAGAAGATTTCATTTCTACGAGTCTACTGCTGCTGCTGCTGCTGCTGTTGCTGATGCTGCTGCTGTAGCCAATAACAAACGACGTAGATGTCGCCACACTCACGACCCATCGACCAACGACCCATTCCTATAATATACAGTATATATCTAATTATATATATATATATAATATATAAATACATATATAGTTATAAATCTAAATATATATACATATGTAGCTATGCATACAAATATTGCCTTTTCCCTATACATATGCATATGCAAATAGTATGAAAAAAATACATATTTATTCACATATGTATATATATGTGTGTGTAATATGTATTTATATCATGCACATATAATTATATATAAAAATATGTACATGTATGTATTTGCTATATATATAAGTAAAAATATGTATATAATTATGTGAATAATAATCATATTTGTGTGTATATGATTGTGCATACATTTGTACAAAGTCATTTCCGATCTGTATTATGCTTTGAAAGAGTAATATAATATAATATATATATATAGGTATGTGTATATATATATATATATATACATGTAAGTCCATTGTATACATCATTGAGTAAAACACATTATGTACAAAACTGCATATAGTATACACACATTTTATTGACTATGATATATGCACACGTTTACATTCGTATGCAAGCCAAAATAGTATATAGAACACATATTAAATAAGGTATATACAGATTATACATATATATATATAACGTATGTATTTTATATATATATATATATATATATATATATATTAAGTGCGATGGCAATCGTTTGAGTGTATTAGGTTACGATGGCGACCCTCACAGTTGCTAAGCAACGGGGCACTGAATCAAATGAACCCAATAGGTAGAGGGCTAATTGTATACGTCAGTAGCAACAGTGAGGTAGAGACAGACGAGCAGAGACACAGACATACAGAGAGACACTCAGACAGACACTCAGACAGACAGAGACACAGTCACACAGGCATACATACAGAGGGGAAGCGGGACGCATTTAGACATATAGGAGGAGGAAGAATACAACAGGCATACAGAAGGAAAGAGGAATACAGTAGAGAGGGACAGAGAAGGACAAGCGGTGATAGGCGAGGAAACAACGACAATGCTGAGCAGACGAACAAATAGACTGGCGGGAAAAGAAGGACAGACAAACGGACAGACAGACAGACAGACAGACAGATGAAGAGACAGACGAACTGACAGAAATGGACATAGAGACTGACGAAAAGACACACATACGGAGAGGCAGACAGGTTGATCACTGAAGGGCAGGCAGACAGAATCAGATATACACAGTATATATTAAGGACGATAGCACTATATAGAATGGCTTCGACTTTCGAATGATTATTTTGTTCTGAGTTTCTTGTCCCTTTTATGATATATGAATTCACAAATAACAATAATAAACTAATAACTATTGAAATTTGATTCTTTGCATGCACGAGTAGAACTCTAAGATGTGGGCTCTCGGCTCTGTTCGGCCGAACATGAACAGCCTTAATTCGCCTTTGGGCCCGCTGTAAAAACATATGTGTGTAGCTGGCCCTCATAAGGGGCCATTGGAGGTTAATCACAGCACCTGGGCCCGTACTAGCCTTATAAGCACATAAAACTTGATCTGAAAAATTCACATTTTTTACTAAGATATTGCAATTATTGCAAAAATTATTTCTTGGGGCCACCCTAAATAATATTGTCTCTGCAGGCACCTCTTCTTCAAAGTAGAGCCCTGCGCCGACTTGGCACTTCCGGCGGCGGCGCGCTGGTCATTTTTGGTCAGCGGCGGCGGCGCGCCGACCAACAAAAGTCGGCGGCGGCGGCGCAATCAAAATATCGGCGACGGCGGCGCAGCGCGGCGTGGTGGGGCAAAAGAAGATACTACCCCAAGATCGGTCCAGGGTCATTTGGAAAGGTCCTTCTCAGGGCCCTCAAAGGTCAGAGGGACGAAGGTCCTCTGAAGCTGAAGAATGATAATGAAGTAGGAGCAAAATTTACAGAGGCAGCTTGGTAAGAAATACGAATTGAAATCAAATATGAATAAAATAGAAAAACTTTTACTGCAAAATAAAATCTCTAATGCTAGACTGATGAACAAAATATGAGCTAACCTTCAAAAGGTTCAGTTCTTAGATGCTGACCTGCAGCTACAGTTCTAAACCGACATGTGGGCTCAAGATGCACCATACGATTATAAGGTATATTATTCATTAGCCGCATTGTCCATCCAAAAAGATTGAAACAACCGTTTAAATGTTCGCGACCAAAATGCATTAGTCATAGGGTATACGGCAATAGCAATGCATGCCACAACTTGCTTATGCTATGCGAGGTCCGTGGGCTTAGGCACGGAGGTCTCAACGCTTTGGTGCGGATACTATAAATCAGATATACTGTTAACCCTGGCAAGGGCTGATATAATTATACAACAGATTTATTTTATCTAGATGTCTTTGGCCCTGGTGTCAAACATAAGAGCCTAACTGTGTTTGTGAGGTAACCTGATGATCGCTTTCATCCTGATTCTGACGCTGGTAGTGTAAGGAGGAGTTGTGGGGGGAGGCGAAGCAGCGATGGGCAGAGACGAGGGGCGGGGAACGCATTGTCTGATGTGCAGACCGGCAGAGGAAGGACTTAGTACTGCATACGTGTAAGTAAGGTGCTGGGAGGGGTTCACATTCATACAGGGTAGGAATACATACAGGGCATACAATGGACATGTATTGTGAGACATAATGTGAGGAGTGTGCCGGTGTGCGGAGGTGGAGTCGTTGGCGAAGGACAGAGATGAGTGGAGGGATTCGATGCGTTACCCGATATGCAAACCTGCGTGGGGGAGGACTAAGTACACCGGGTAGACTAAGATGTTGGATGGGGGGTAGCCGATGCAGAGTACGACTAATTTGAAACATACGCTTATATTATATTATTATATGAAGAAATCTGGAGCAGTGACATTCATCACGTCGATGCATTCATTCATCACGTCGGTGCTCGCTAGGCCAATATCAGATTTAGGCAGGCTGTCTGATTCTCTTAATCTGCTGACTCCAGTTATATATATATATATATATATATGTATATATATATATAATTATACATATAAATATATATATATATTTACGTAGTCAGCCATATTAAGCATAGGTTCATAGCATATTATATTCTGTTATCTGTATGACTCATTGCCACATACCTTATTCTGACTGCATTCGAAGAGGTAGAGAAACGGCAATGTAGGCCTAATTGGAAAATCGCAAACATGTATTTTATGGACCCCAATAAACTACACTATAACACAATGTTGGTAGCAATCATTATTTACCGAACATCACCAAGTCCGGTACGGTAATATCTTAAATTTCTAGCCGGACAGATTGCGCAAATACCGAACTGCCCGGCTCATTACCGGACATCTGGCACCCCTACTTTGATCCGACGACAAAATAATAACATGAGCGAGACCCTTAGTATGACTTTTGCTCATTCATTCATTCATTCATTCATTCATTCATTCATTCATTCGGCACGCACTCCTGTCACTGTGGTGTTGCATATAGGACTATGTCATGTCTAACTGGCCTGCTTTATAAGATTTTCTTTCTCTTGCCTGCATCATTACTCATATTATTATTGGCTGAACGTCCCTGCATCTCTTTTCCCTTCCTCCATTATGTACTAAAAGGGGCTGGACGTAACACACACACACACACACACACACACACACACACACACACACACACACACACACACACACACACACACACACACACGCACACACACACACACACAGTCACACACCTACACACACACACACACACCTACACACACACGCACACACACACCTAGTCACACACACACACACACACACACACACACACAGACCGACATTGTTTTTGGAGGGAAATTTCGTCTCTCTCTGACTCAACGCAACCGTTCTCTTGTCGTTCTATAGGTGCAACGCATCATTTGCAAGGCTGTTTGTTGGATACTCATCGTCTCTCAGAAACAATATCCGAGCGACGACCAGGCTAATTATCTTCCAATTTATCTGAATTATCTACGCTGACAGGCGACGTTATGCTCGTAAGATGTCTTAGCACACAAGTGTAAACCAAACAGCCACCCAGTTGATAATGATAATACCGTGTAGCGAAGTTATTATAGTCCGCTTCAATTTTCCCTTGGCAAAGGACACTGAGCAGAAAATTTTAAAGATTTGAAGGATGCCTATTTCTACGGAGCCCCTAAAGGGACATGAATGCAAATTATTCACACTGACGGAGCAATTTTATTGGGAAATCATGCAAGACATGAGAAATACAACAAAAATAAATAAATTAATCAGGGTGGCATCGGCGGCGCGCCGACGAATTGTCGGCGGCGGCGGCGTCGGCGCGCCGATCAACAAAAATCGGCGGCGGCGGCGACAAAAAAATTTCGGCGGCGACGGCGCGGCGCGGCCAGCGCAGGGCTCTGCTTCAAAGCGCATAATTATCGAGAAAGCATATTTATTTCCCAATGCTCAATTACCTTAAACACTTAAGACCAATGTTATAATTTATTATTAGACTCTATATTGTATAATCATATTAAACGGGTGCGTTTACATTCACTTCTCCTCATTAAAAGCTTTTTTTAGACGAATGCACCACACGAGTAAATGGACGAAGAAGATGAAACAAAAACGTCTGCTGCTGCTGCTGCTGCTGCTGCTGCTGCTGAACGGCGATCTCGTTACTATGGCAACCCGGTGCAGCAGCGGATGTGTGTATTTCATCTCCCGGTGCAATCTTCTTAGGCGACGACTCACATCAGCAGCAGCAGCAGCATGTAGCAGCAGCAGCAGCAGCATGTAGGCAGCATCATATGATGTGAGTCGAATGTCAGCGAAATCGTTGCTGAAGATTATTTTCTTGCTCCTTCATCTTCGGTGACGACGTCACTCCGTGCGTGTGTGCGTGCGTGCGTGTGTGTGCGTGTTTCCGGTCGCGTGACGATGGAGGAGGCGTTTGGAGGGAGATGAAAGATGAAACCTTTCCGCGATCCGGAAGAGCAGAGGGAGCCAACGGGAAGAAGGGAGGAGTGGAAGAATGACAGACAGCGTGAATGGAAGAAGTGGAGGAGTGGTGTTGTCGCCAGGAAAAAATCTTGGGGCTTTAATAGGCTATTGGAGGGAGTGTGTGAATGCGTTGTCTGGCAACGTTCATTGTTTGTTATATGCGTGTGGATGTGGTGGTGTATAGTGCATGGTGGCGTCGGTGCATTGAAGCTGGTGAGTTTTAGGTTTGAATCCACCTCAAGCCGCCGCGTAGGAACCTTGAGCAAGTCCTTCATCTTGTAATTACATATATAGCCTATAATATGTGTTTGCGTGTGTGTGTGTGTGTGTGTGTGTGTGTGTGTGTGTGTGTGTGTGTGTGTGTGTGTGTGTGTGTGTGTGTGTGTGTGTGTGTGTGTGTGGTGCGTGCGTGTGAGTCTGTGTGTGCGTGTGTGCCTGGGTGTGTGTGCCTGCGTGTGTGCGTTCGCGTACGTGCGCGTGTGTGTATGCCTGGGTGTGTGTGTGTATGCCTGCGTGTGTGTGTGCGTGTGTTTATGTGATATTATTTGCATAGGTGCGTTGCAGACTTGCAGTTCTCTGCTAATTAGTCCCATTGTTATTGAACAAGTGTCATCGCGCGATAAGCCTAACCTTCGACTCGCGGAAACAAGGACGGAGGGGTAGACCGAGGCAATTCGCACCCCGTGCCCTGAAAACGCCAACAGCCACGACAGACATTAATTGTCACCATTTATCTGCCACCAACACGTCACGAACTCAAACAATGAATCGGCGAAGCATGCATGTATAGCCTACATACAGGACTCGGGGTAGAAATCTGGTTGAGATTTCTACGACACCTGCGCCCTCTATTGCCAACTCAGCTACAATGAGTACACCGACTGTACACACGTACACATGTACTATTATACATATGCACATATTTACATGTTTACACTATGTGTAGGGCTGTAGGCCTATGTATTTATCCAAGTACGAATGTGTGCATGCATTCATGTTTACACAAATATATGTACTTGTGAATTCTTAACATAACATAACGTAACGTAACATTATATAAAACATGTTTTATTCGATGGGAGGATGGCATCCGCGTTCACGAAGCCTGGGTCAATCCAGGCGCGCCCTCCCTGTGAGTACCTTCGGGGAAACTAAGGATGCCACCAGCTGACCGAATTCATCCGAATCCCGGTCCACGCTCCGACAAGACCTGGAGCAGTAGCATACGCGAAGAAGATTCGATGGCCAACATTTGTCGTTTTACACACGGGACCAAAAAGCGGTCGAAGGTCTAGCAAGCCAGGGCCACCTGAGAAATTTAGCTGAGAAAAAATGCATCACGGTCAACTATGTTATGCGAAGAACTATATTGGAGATAAATTATTAAAAATCATGATATAAACAAAGCAGAAATTACAGATAATTATGATACAAGATATGAATATTATACATATCTTGTATCATATGTGTGTATGCATGTATGATTGTATGAATTTATACATAGACTTATGTATGTTAATGTATACATATTACATAAATATGCCTACATTCATGCCCAGAAAAAGCATTTTTAACATTTCTCTTGTCCTTTCTCCCATTAAAGACAACAACACCTTCTTTTGACAAAAAGTTTTCTTTCTTATTTCTCAAGTCGTCTTAAAGTTTTAATCAAAAAACCTGAACGTTCGCCATATTTAGTTTTCGTGCAGCACTGTCTAGTGTCTACTCAAGAGAACTCAAGAAAATATTTACAAGTGAGAAATTTAAAAATCTATTTCTGCAGATCCATCAGCACATGTAATTGCTCGCTTTAGACATATATATATATATATATATATATATATATATATATATATATATATATATATATATATATATATTTAAGGTAAACAAATAAGACAAAAGAACATTATATGTACATATACCCAAATATAATTATATATGCATATATAATTATATATGCATATATAATTATGTATGTAATATATATTTTATATTTCAACCATAGATTTATGCAGTATGCATCAAATGTATTCTTAATACAAATAATGTCAATAATAGATAGTTATGGATTTTCTTTAAAAGTATGTACATTGATATCATGAATCAAAATGCTATACTGCAATTCATTTACTAGCAATGCACACATACATACACACACAACTACACATACAAAAATTATACAATATTATACATAACATATGTATCTTGGTGCTTCACATAAATATCTTAAAATCTTAAATTCAATGGTTTAATGTCTCCTGCAGGAAAGCAACCGTGGCTCAACTTTATAACATTGATACAAGACTGGTAAGTGAAGAGGCTGGAAACGCCGCCAAATACCATCGTGGCCATTTTCTTGTGCACTGGTTTCAAATTGAACGACACCCATGAAATTGGATTAAATCACGAAATTCATTGTCCATGTACCAAGAAATCTGCTATGATTCCCATATGAAGCGGAAATTTAAATCATCAGACTATACCAAGCGCAATAAAAAAACTGTCCCTAAATGTATACATATAAACAGTTCTAAGTTCCATTGTATACACAGGAACGTTTCACTAACAGCTATAACAAGACCCATGAAATGCATCTCAAGTTTGGCCAACTACTTACAAACATCCAGCAATAATAATAATTGAGTGACAAACAACAACAACAACAGGACAACTTTGGCAACATTACAACAATACAGTAGATATAACAACAATACAGTAGATATAACAACAATACAGTAGATATAACAACAATACAGTAGATATAACAAGTTAACAACAATACAGTAGATATAACAAGTTAACAACAATACAGTAGATATAACAAGTTAACAACAATACAGTAGATATAACAAGTTAACAACAATACAGTAGATATAACAACAATACAGTAGATATAACAACAATACAGTAGGTATAACAGTACAGTAGATATGTGTGTCTGTAGACAGAGTAGCCTCCAAGTATCTTACTAAGCTTACTAGAAGCAACTTACACACACAAAAATACACGCACGCACGCACCCAAACCCACAAGCACACACACACGCAAAGACGCAAACACACACGCGCACACGCACACACACACACACACGCAGGCTCAACCATAGGATTCACATCTAGAGGCGACAGTACACAATATATAGCCTAAGCTTACAGTGAACAATAGATATAGTACAGACAATGCCTGGAGCAACTCAAACAAAAGCACAATCTCAAGACGACCTTCAAAGTCACTTTCCATCAGAGCACTCATGCCACCTTCCGTCGCTTCTCACTCCCTGAATCAGACCTGTCACCAAAACTTACTTACTCACTCACTCACTGCCTATCTACTTACTCGCTTGCAGTGCTAAAAGTGTTAAAAAAATAAGTGCCTGGACGCCCCTTACCTTTCTAAAAGAAGTGCCAGGACGCCCCTTACATTTTCAGTTGTGCTGGCCAAATAAGTCCCAGGACGGCGTTCAGATTTGAAAACAAGTGCCAGGACGCCGTCCATGACCGTCCTGCCACACTTTAAGCACTGCTTGCTTGCCTATTTGCTTAAAAGCTACACAGAGATCAATTAAGCTCCCTGTCGAATTGTTTACAAAAGAAATGATGGTCAGACAGCACGAGAAGACAGTCTAGAGTCTAGACACTGGTATCCGATATGATGATGTCTGATTAGAAGTTGATACTCTTCAACAGAAGCATCAACTGCGATCCGTCCGTCGCTTTGTATAGCGCCACAATTCTCTGCTTGTCTGTTGTCATGACGACCGATCTCACCTCTCCGTGCGACGGAAAAGCGCACAGCTTCTCGGCGGATTTCTTGCCGAGTTTCAGAACGCACAGGGTCTCGTCAGTTGACGTCGAAACGACGATTGAGTGTGCCGCACAAAGGCTTACGCTGAGGATCTAGACACAAAAACGACAAGGTAATTGGTGTATTGAAATTGCAATTGAACATTTATATAGCGCCACTTTGAGAATCAGAGTCGCTCCCGACCCAAGTCAGTGTGCTTGTTATAACATCACTAACATACCAAATGAGCTTGAGCAGGACTACTTTTAAGAAATTTTCAGAACTACTCAACCCAATTCTCTCCCTTCCCATCCTCCATGGTAAACTATTCCCAATCGGATGACAATGAATGATTTTTAAAACTATTTTTTTAACTGCATAAACATTTTTAACAGATCTGCACAAGTCCATGTTTTAAGGAGACACTACACACTAAATAAAGCCCTTCAGCAGAACTGGATTTTTTTAAACAGAGGAAGATGAAGCCCATTATTCAAACGCCATCCTTTACCACCATTGAGTCCTCCTTTTGGGACGTTTCTTTCTGGATCGCTATCTACATCTCTCTCTCATCTTAAGACATATTTCTCTCTCTAGGTTCTCGCACTGGGAGCACGGCAGGATGGCCATGGCTATGGGTGCGCTATTATAATAGCAATTACCAATTACATTACATTACATCAGCTGGATGTTTTGAAGTTTCGATTGGATGATTGAACTCTGTGCTCTCAACGACACACTACCACCTACGCCAGACGTGAGATAGCGCCTTGGAAATTTTCAGTTACCGATTCCACTATTACCATATCCGCCTTGGAAAACTTACGCTGTCCCGATGTCCTGCGAAAGTTGTCACGAGTTCTCTGCTCGACAGATCCCAGACCTTGACCTTGCGATCCCTTCCTCCACTCACCACAACCCCTCTACGGAAGTCGACTGCAACACACGTCACCGCTCCTCCCTCATGTGCAACAGCACGACCCCCTTTCCCCAAAATATCCTCCTCCCCCTTCTTCCGCTTCTTCCCCGACTGATCCACGAAGTCCCCTTCGACGACCTGGGTCCGTACGTTCCAACGGACCAGCTGACCCATGGTGGAACCGCTAACGCAGACCTCATCCGGACCCACGGCGGAGCAATCCGGATTGGCTGTATCCACATGGAAAGGATCATGGATGTCCATGGATATATCGTCCGTCCTTTCTCCACCGATCGCGAACGTGAAGAAGAAGGACGTATCGACCTTGGGAAAGTAATTGAGGATGAGAAAGAGGTTCTTTGTGTCGCTCGTTTTGTTCTCTGTTGCTATGGTGTTGGTTGTCGACTTCCGGTTTGCTTTGTCCGCCTTCGTTGCCATGGTTTTCGTTGCCATGGTTTTCGTTGCTATGGTTTTCGTTGCCATGGTTTTCGTTGCCTTGGGAGACGCCGCTGAGAAGCCGACGATGCGTAGGTTGCTTGCGTCCATTGATCCGTAAATGTTGCAGACGAGATTAGATAAAGATTTCATCGTCGTTAAGTCGTAGATTTCAAGTATGATACCTGCATTTAAAATATTATGAAATGACGTTGGTCAAATTAATCGAGATTTCTACTTTATGTAGAACAGTGCAATGTAATGTAATTTGAAATTTAGGCTACATATAGCACTGCTCGCAGCTGTGACTAATCTGCACAAGTACCACGAGAAAAATAATAGATTTTGAGGAGATATAGATTTATTTATTTATTTATTTCGGAAATTTATATAGCGCCTCTTCAAGGTAGGCTACTCAGTAGGGTGGTTGCATCTCTAATAGAAAATTTTCAACTTAAGATCTCATATTTCTCCAACCCGCCATTCCGTGCCACTTGGTCTAAAACCTATGTAGCCCAAAAATTATCAGAATTGAAACATATTTAGGACTTGCGCAACGTCGTTGAAGTTTAGTATTTAACAAATAATTGTCGTAATTTTGAGCATAAGTATTATTTACTTCAAAGTCTTAGAATTATAGTTTTCTGACAGAAATACTTTATGATTTTTACTTAGGCACAGCTGAAAGGTATATTCTACAATGTTTTTGTCATCAGTGATTGCTAATTATCTATTTCTATGAGCATTTTAGCGGTAATTGACAAGTGAGGGAATTCCTGCGAAAAATGATCTATTCTGTCCAATGTTATGATCTTTTATTAGTTACATTCCAAGTCATCAATGCACTACCGTACAGTCGTACACAATACACATAGTCTTACATACATTAGGCCTATTATTATATCTTAGGCTGTATAGTATCTCATGCATTGTAGAATTTATCATGTATTAGGCCCTATAAGCTTACAGTGTTATGATGCAAAGGTTCTATGTAATTGGTTGTGTTCCAAACAACGATATCCTTGCTCTCCCTTCCTGTTCGACCTGTTGTATCGGCTTACAGACATGTTTTTATCTTCACCACTTGAACATGCTTTGCTTGTTCATTGCTGAACTTGTTTCCAACAACGCCATGCATAATTATTATTAACATATACAGCATTATAGGGGCATTATTTAAATGTCTGTATCTAATAGTGAGAAGGCAATGCCGATTAAAATAGCGTTAGCGGTAATATCGCATGCTAGAGGACAGAGGAGAGCTTCAAAGGTTCCAAGCTCCCATCTTGAAGAGACATTCTAGCAGAGAACTGCTCGAAGTACTGCTCCATCATCATAAGCGTGACAAACTTGGCATCAGGGACAGTATCACTCAGACTACTAAGTAGCTTCTTTGACAAAGTTCCAACTCAGGAGACTGAGTATATCTGGAAGCTGCAGACCGGCAAGGTTTAAAGAAGCTAGCATCGGCTGCAAACCCCTCAATAACAGTAGCCTAAATGGACGACGAGAGCAATTTACTGCTTGAGGATGTTGCTATTTCAAGATAAGTATCCTCTAGGCTACAGCAACGATTATAGTCAAAGAGTCGGCTCATCTTATGACAAATATGTGTGGGAGCATCCGGAAATAATTAATTAAGCTTATTAGTCTATTTGGGACATGCATCTACATGGCCGCCATTAGTTTCAAACCCCACCAGCATTCAGCAACCACTGATCCTAGGAACGATCTAGTACTGCTGTTTTATCTCTCTTTATATCCACGGAAGATCATTTCTGATGCCGCTGTGACACCCTTTGGCCGAAATCTCTGGTATTTATCCAAGCTGTTGGCAAGCTTAGGTTTCTTTCCCAATGACAATTGGGAGAGAAGAAATTGATCACAGCAGTTCTAGTGGACAAAGCAGGTTCTGAGATCCACAAACGTATACAACAACTCTTCTCCCAACCATTGGCAAAAAAGGCTAGATCGACATCATTTCGTGATAAATTCAAACCATGACCTGTTCTGCATCTTGAATTAAACTACTAGATGCACTTCAGGAACACGATTCAGTTAAGCGGTCGGATAAAGCATGAAGACTGCATGAAGAGCTCGACAAGCTGGAGATCCATAAAGGTTATCAGTGATCTAGCTGAGCGAGGTGTCACCCTTATTCAGCATTTCAATGCCTCAAGTACAAGGAATGAACAACAAAAACAATTTATATCAGAAGTTGTAGAAGAACATCGCAACTCGTTCTCAGCACAAACAAAAGAGAGTGCCGCAGTCTTCAAGGTCACATTGACATTTGATTAAATACCTAAGCAGCAATAATAATAATTGCAATCTTGATCACCAAACAGTGTAATCATTGGTAATCATGTATGCAATAATGTAGTCACATTGTATTGAATTCTGATTTCAGGATGCATGGTTTATTATGCTTGCAATTCAAGTTTTCGCTTCTTTGGTACATGGTGAAACTTTGATGGTGTTGCGCAAGTCCTAAATATTAATATTTTTTCTCACAACTTTTTGTGTGATGTTTCTGGATGGAATGGCACCAAATGGAAACTTGGAGAACAGTAGATTCCAACTTTCATTTCTAACGACCACCCTACTACTCAGAAGCGCTCCCGGCCCAACCACGGCTAAATAAAACAGTTTTAGGTTCTTAAGGAACAGAACGAAGTGACCTCTGGGAATTAAGCGCAATGTAACAGGAAGACCATTCCAGGTGGTAGAGATATGGAGGAACAGGTATAGAATGAACGGAAAGATGAATGGAAAGTAATCATCGTCATCGTCATCACCGTCAACGTGACCGTCACCATCATCATCATCGTCGTCGACGTCAACATCACCACCACCACACCATCATCATCATCATTAGTATGGTAGCACCAGTAGTAGTATTCTTGTAGCGTCGTATACGCACATGCAAAGCACTCATATGCAGAGCCTAAGTACTAAGGCGACGAAGGTGCATGCGTATACCTATCTGACCGTTGTCTTTGCACGGTCGAATCGTAACGAGTCGATCACCAGATGGCGTGACAGCGCTGCAGTAAATCATCACGTGATCACCGTCTCCATCCAATTGGACGACGTCGTCGCTCTTCTCCAAATCCCAGACCTAAGAACAGAAGAAGAAAAGTCAGTCGAATACTAGAGCCCACAGCCCCCTACAATTGCACTACAGCTGCAGCACTACAGGTCTCGTATGACGACGATGATGATGGTTCTCTGCCCGCAGGCAGGTTCTATGGCTTTCGCCACCCAGGAATGAGATGAGTGAGGTGGTTTCCCGTTGCCTTCCCCACAGACAATGATGGGTAAGCAACTTGCCCAAGATCGCTCTGCAGCAGCTTGCACCTCTGCGTTCCACACATGCTAGCCCAAGATATCTTAATCTCTGAATGTCAACTCCCAGCCCGGGGCTTGAACCGCAGTCCGTTGCAACCAACAGACGTATGCCGCTCTCGCTTACCGGTGTAGCTAACTAGGCTAATTAGTCTCGTATAAGCCAATGATATTCTTCGAAACTCTCTGAGCCTCTGGTTGCATTAAAATTATATGTGATGCGACATATGAAAAGGGACCACTTAGCCGGTATTGGACTTATTCATACCACCATATTCAGCACAAAATTCTGAAAAGAATGATGTATTATGTGACACAGCACTATTATCTTTTCTATTTTTTGTAGACTTTACAACGTGATGTACCTGAAATACGAGATCTTCGGAAAAACGCAATTGAAGTTATTTGAAGTTACAACCCTAACCCTAACCCTACACTTTATATTTAGAAACATGGAAATCAAAGCGCTGCATAGACATGTAGAATGAATTATTTAGCGCATTACTATAATTATAATCATAGATTCATCATTAAAACCGTTTCCAAAAATATTCTACTGTCATAATACCCCGACATTAAAGATGCCGTCTTGCGGTCTCTTTTATGTGCTCTAATATTACAATAAGAAAACCTAATAATATCAAATGATTTCTGTGAACCATTATGAAAATTTGATAGACAGAAGAGTCATCTAGCGAATCCCAGTGAAAACCCGATTTCGATATTTCGATGGGTGACCATGTTCTAAGGCCTGTATCTCGGTAAATAAATCCCGCGTTGTGGTCCCTTTTCATATGTCGCATCACATATTACATGTACATCACTATGACATAATATTATTATAATTATCTATCACTTGGATTAAGTTTCTCAGAATTCTGAAATCTCACAGACCCGTAGAACCCGAACGTTTGTCAGCTGTTCAAGAGCGCAGTGTCCAATCAGCAGCTGTTCATTGCGCGCCAGGCTCAGGTGGTCGATGCCATTGTCTCCAGCGGAAACCATTGTCTTTATCAGCTCACCTGTACAGGTAACAAGACACAGGCACTAATTAATAATAACCCACCTGGGGAAAGGCAAAAGCATTCTTCCATCGCTTTGAAGTGGTAAATTAGGCATTTCAATCACAATTGTAAGGAATTTTATTTTAAAAATCTGTGTCCAAATAAAATCTGACTCAACGCAGAATGATTACAGTTCACATAATTTATATATACTGTATATATTATTATTATGAACGGATGATAACAAGTTATTACAGGAGTAGGCCTACAATTTAACTGCTTGTCAGCCTCGAAAGGCGGCAATCACGTCATATTGCTCGATGTACCAACGCCATCTGCCGAATGAAAGGTTGAGTCGACCTACGACAAGTTGGGAGGGCAACCGATGATGGACACCTTCAAAACCAGCTCTGTTCGTTGTATATAAGAACTCGTTTTAGCGGATTTGGATAAATAAATTGATTATACTCAAGAGATGCCACTCATAGCTTTTTCCACCTAGATCTAGGTGTTTTCGGTCTTGTCTAGGTTTCTAGGTTTTTTCTCACGGCGGTTTTTCCGACTTTTTACACATAAAACTAGACATTTTAAGGTGAAATTGCATAAAAGGTGAAAAAAAACAATTTTTTAAATTTGAACCAAAAATTTTAATTTTTGGA
Organism: Lumbricus rubellus; assembly: GCA_945859605.1. Taxonomy (NCBI): domain Eukaryota; kingdom Metazoa; phylum Annelida; class Clitellata; order Crassiclitellata; family Lumbricidae; genus Lumbricus; species Lumbricus rubellus. The sequence continues at coordinate 6,627,879 of OX243824.1, read as the reverse complement.
GCGAAAAACGTAAAAAAGATCATCAGAAATTTTACTGGGAAGGAAAATAAAGCAAATTTTAATTTTTCAATGACTAAAAAAGGTCGTCAGAAATTTCAAGCCGGAAAAAATGAAAAAATCCATGCATTTTCGAGAGAAATTGTCAATCTAGCCTTTTCTAGCCTTTTTTCCGACCGGATCTGACCTTTTTCAAAATTCAGAGTGGCATCCCTGAATTTATACTGTTTAGAAGTGCTGTAAGATGCCGAACAAATATCTGTCCAGGGTAACGGCCTCTGTTGTCAATAGACCGTGGTCAAATCGGATCCATCCATCCATTTGGATAAATGGAAACCACAATTATTGATTGATTGATTGAACCCTGCCGCTGTTCTAAATCTGGCAGTGCTAGGCCTTAACCTTGATAAAATGAGGTGGACGACGATAATGATCTTTTTTAACAGGCAGTGTTGTTAAGAAGCCGAAACCATTACAACTTTAGACACCTTTAAAACCAGTTCAAAGTTTCATATAAAGTTGCCGTTTCTCGATCTAGTGGTATATTAAGTCGATATTATGTTTGTAACGATCGTGAAAAGTTGGATCGTTAATAATTCCTTAATAATTTTACGGCCTTTATAAATTTGCGGCCTAATCGAATTTCAGCCTTAACATCAAACCTTCGGTCGGTCTCCGGTGGTGTAGCCGCGTTTTAGAGCGACCTCCGGTGTATTATTATTTGTTCTGGGAGAACAGCTCATTATGCCACTCTATTTTTAGTTCGGCGGTAACGCAACAGGTTTCATTGGATCCCCCTTGATCCCGTGACTCCGACGAGTCCCGGATGTGGCCTGTGATTGGCTGGAAGGACTGAAACCTTCAGACAGACGGTGGCGGTTGACGAAGCAACACCTCTGTGCTCGAATCGTTGAAATTGTGGTAGAAATCGAATAAGATTGCGATCCAAATTTACTCGAAGAAACTAGTAATTGAATTTCTGCCGTGCAGCCAAGAAATTGGGCCTTCATATTGACGAGACCAGGGTGTCTGAAAACCGTTTTGAAGAATATTTGTCATACTTTGGAAGTTGAAATTCTTCCGCCGTTTCATTTCTTCTGGTGGTCAATTTGGTGACTGGTATCTCCGTGGTCAACGTTTACTGAAATTATTATCTGGAGTGCAGAGAAGTATCCCCTTAAATTTCATATTGCTGTGGAACCGAGAAGCTTAAATGAGAAATTATTATAAATAATGTTTCGCAGTGAATATCGCTAGAATAGACAATTATAATTGGTCGCATTGCGTGTGGTGCTTAATTGAAGAACTGATTAGGCTTAACTCATTAGTGTTAATTAATTAGATGGTAGCGAGTGCTTCACACGGAAAGAAAACCGTGTCTGCGAAACAGTGATAGATGTTCATTAATTTACATAAATCAATGCAAGATAATCATGCTGATTAATTTCTCTTTCGCTTAAATATCATTGACTGATTACCGATAGTCAAGTGTTTGCAATTGTGTTGATTAAAACCTTTAACTTGAAGATACGTGGTGAATACTTAGGCTTAATTCTTAATTCATCAGAGTTATTAAGAAGTCCTTACTCATTGAACATTATGTCAAGTAATAATTCAGAAGAGGAAGTTAGTGAAGGGGAGGAAGAAGAGACAACCCCCTCCCAAATAGTATCGTGCACTGTTGAAGAATTTATGGAGCGCCAGGAAGCCCAAATGCAGGCCTTAATTGAGAAACACGAACAGTTAGAAAAACATCTGAGGCAATATGCTGGAGAAAATAATGCCCTGGACCCTGATGCCGCTGAGCAACCCGGATGGATGGGAACCCGTCGAATAAGTGGAGGGGATCTGAACCCAGAACAGTCTGAAATAGGGGCTGTTGCTCTCCCACAGAGAGCCGTGGACATATGTCGCCTTAAGTCATCCTTGGTACCTGGTAATGAGGAAGAAGAGGGTTCAGAATCCATACCGGATGTTGCCTCGGGGGTGCCGGGTTTTCGAGGGAAGGGAACGGAGTACCTGGAACTTAATGCTGAAGCCCCTCCCCGCCTTGCTCCTCGGCCAGAGAGACCCTGCGTGGAATATGAGGAAAGAAACCTTGACTTGAGGCTGAATAGGGGTGCTCTTTTGGCTGGGGCGACGCGCGCAACAATTGGTCCCAGAATTAGTGGGGTGAAATTAAGTTCAGGCACAGAGGTTCAGACCCAATCTAGTACTGGTGCAACAACTGTCACCAGAAATAATGAGGTCTTGTTAAGCCAAGGTGCTGAGGAAAGGGGAATGTTTCTTGGAGAAATAGATGAACTAGATGCTCAAGGAAATTTTTATGGCGCCCGACCAAAAGTGATATCTAACAGCCGAACTACAACTGCAGCTGCTAAAGTAGATACTCGAACAATGTATGATTATAACACGAACACTGTTTATGAAGGTTTTGATTTCGACTCTTACATGCGAAATAAACAAATGCAATTCAGAAATCAATTAACTGAAAAATGTCTATCGGACAGCGAGCATTCTGAAATAAAAGATATGCGGCCTTTGCATAATCTTGTACTCGATTCCCATGCGGTAGCTGTAGGGCAAAATAATGTTAAAGCATGTACTAACTCACGACTGTTAGTTTCAGATAATGGGGATCCATCATCGCTGAGGGAAAACCATCTGGTGCTTCGAGGTGCACATCCCGGTCGGACAACGACAACCATCTCGTGGGCTACCACCTTTTCCCCGTCGTCGCTCAACGTCATGGCTTCCGAAAAACCTTTCCTGCCCTCTGGCGTCGCTCCACGAATATCTACGCTCACCCTTCCTTCCGGTCAGCCGCTCAGGTCGACACCGAACCTGTCGTCGGAAACCCACGTGACACAAAGCTGCGAATATCAACGGTGGAAGGCAAGTCAACCTTCGTACATGCCTTACACGCCATATCAGCATCTGGTCGCTGATCCAACCGCTCATGATGAACAGATTTCAATGCTGAATCAATCTGTGCAACTGTCAGCGACACAAACAGTGCCGATAAACTCTGTGGTGAAATCGAACAGTGCTACTGCTGTGAAACTGAACAGTGCAAGCGAAATCAGACCCGATGAGCATCGTAAGAACTGGAATCAAGAAGAACTGCTCCGCCTCCTGCTGCAGACACTCAGAGAACCTCCACAGAATTCATCTGCGACAACCGACAATGCAGTCCAAGAAATTGCTAGTGAAAAGAAAGAACCTGCTGGGAAACTACAATCTGAATCTTCAAATTTTCCAGATAGAAGAATGACATCGCAAGTGGAATTGGACCGACTTCATGAACAATCTCGACAGTGGCAACCGCCACGAACATTTCAGAAAACGGGAGACAATGGTTCCAGCAATCATCAGTGGAATCGTCGTTCGAACAACCGCTTCCAGACGGTAATCCGAAATGATCGCCGTTGCTATGGGTGCGATCAGCTCGGGTACATTTCTCGGGTTGGCTCTGGTCGTTCAGCCAACGCATCGCAGGGAGAACAAGAAGGAGAACAAAAACTGAACGAGTTCTCGGTACATTGCGAACCTCGCTCTGGACTGTGCAGAAGAATCGTGGTACCTTGTGACACTCTGGCTGCATCGGATGGCGGAAAGGAGAAAAGGAACCTGGAAGGAATTCATCTTCAGGAAGATGTGGGGAAACAACCGAAGCCTGCGACGCCAGAAACTTCTCCTCCGACGGAATCTTCGCTCCAAGTCTCTGCTGCCAAGGTGGTAGCCCAAAATGAACAGGATGGGGATGTGCATCCTCCATTCGTCCTCTCCGCTCATCGAGCCGGCGAGAGCGAAAGCACCGGAGTCACCCAGAATCATCAGCCAATTAGTCTAGTTTTAGAGAATATGCAAATTGCTGATGTTTTGTTGAATAAAGATGATTGTGTGGCTGTGCAGATTAAACATGTGCAAGATTCTTGTGAATTTGCAAGAAAGTTTATACAGCGCTCAAGCCCCAATAGGAACCATGGGTATGGGTCCGTGTATAGGCAGTAATGTGATGTAATGTGATGGGCTGTTAGTTAAGTTGTTTGTGTTTATTTTCTGTGTATTTGAATTTTTATGTAGCGCTCACATTAGTAGTTATTGTAAATGAAGTATGATTGTGGAAATACTGATGTGTGTCGCATAATGGCGACGGAGTAATAGCTTAGAGGTTAGAGTACCCTCTCCTTTAGTTGATGTATGATGATACACTGAGTCCAGTATTTTTATGTTCTTTGGTATGCATATGGAAGCAGATGAATTTTGTGAATGAACATCTAGGATTGGTTCATGATTATAGATAAGATTGGTTACTTGTGTGTTTCATTGCATTCTTCTTGTGGTTGCCAGAGAAAAAAAGGGCAAATGTTCTGTATGTATTTCTAATGGTGACTGCATAATTATAATTAAAAGGTAATAAGGTATTACCTACTATGTTAGATTATGAGTAGCTGAGCTCAGTAACTGTGGTAAATGTATTTTAAAGTTGAATGTGCATAATCATAAAAGTTAGGAAGGTACTATTTAGCATATTGAATTATGAGTAGCTTGACCTTTGTAGCAGTTAGTGGACATAGTCTTTGAGTGGTGATTAGCGAGTTGTATTAGTTGAGTGTGTGAAAGAAACTAGTATGCCTGTGTGATATGTGTAAGCTCCGAGTAGTTTGTAAGTAAGATAGATGGTAGACTTGTGAGTTGTCTAATGTCTCCGCAGTCAGCTTATATTATATGAGAGGTGAGACAGATGACCTGGTGTAGAGTTGTGAGCTGTAGACGGCCTAGTTTCTTTGGTATGCTTTACTAAACAGTAAATCCTTTTGCTTACTAGTTAGCGTTACTGTTCTGCTCTGTTGTATTCCGTCCTGTAAAGTAGACGTGGAGAGGTCATAGCATATAGGTCAGAGAGAAACCCGTTAGTTTCTTGGGTATGTTTTACTAAACAGTAAATCCCTTTGTTTAACTTATCTCGGGTGGTCTGCTCTGTTATACTCCGTCTTGGAAGGGGGACGTGGAGAAATTATTGCATAGGTCGAGGATAATGCCGCCCTAGTGCGTATTAAGAATGCTTATCTAAACAGAAAGCCTTTGTTTAGTAGTCTCAGCCTAAGTGTAATGTGTTCTGTCTGTGATGATGTGCTGACTGCCCATGTTTATGAATGCTCAGAAAGGAGTTGTTACAATCGTTGGTGGTTGTAGGTAGTATCTGTAAGGGTGGTGTAAATGGAATACAGCATTAGTTAAAAGTGTTGTTGATTTCTAGCCCTGAATATTACTTGAGCTGTAGCTTAGTCTGACGGTTAGGAGCAAGATTGTTGTGATGCTGTGTGCAGATGAATTGTCGGAGTGATAAGATAAGTGTTGGCTTTGACATGCTGGTGCCTTGTGATGTGATTCGATACATTTGCGACTTCTTGATGTTATTTGATATGTTGCTTCGTTTAAATGAATAATGTTGTACTGAATATGGTGCCGGGACATGACCTTTTAGTGTTTAGGAAGACATTTATTTATCCTTGTAAGTGGTCCCGAGCAAGTGATGGAAGTGAATGACAAGTAATGATTATAGTAATATGATTGTTTGTGTAACCTGTCATGCTTGGCTATTAACCTTGAAGTGTTGCTACGTCGTAGATCGTTGATTATGATTGTAATTGAGTTGAACTCTACTCGGTGAATGTTTTGACACTTGATTGCTTTCTGCCATAACGTTAAATCGTGATCTGTCCGTTATATTTTCCGATAGGTGCCTTTGTACAAGTCTGTCCGTTAAGACTTTCGATGTTTAATTAGATATCTCGACTATAGAATTGTTTATGGTGACACTGAAATTAAGTTTCTCGGTTATGATCAGCAGGAGCTGATAGATTTTTCCCCATGGTGAAAAATTCAGGGGGCTGGTGAGGGTGTAACGATCGTGAAAAGTTGGATCGTTAATAATTCCTTAATAATTTTACGGCCTTTATAAATTTGCGGCCTAATCGAATTTCAGCCTTAACATCAAACCTTCGGTCGGTCTCCGGTGGTGTAGCCGCGTTTTAGAGCGACCTCCGGTGTATTATTATTTGTTCTGGGAGAACAGCTCATTATGCCACTCTATTTTTAGTTCGGCGGTAACGCAACAGGTTTCATTGGATCCCCCTTGATCCCGTGACTCCGACGAGTCCCGGATGTGGCCTGTGATTGGCTGGAAGGACTGAAACCTTCAGACAGACGGTGGCGGTTGACGAAGCAACACCTCTGTGCTCGAATCGTTGAAATTGTGGTAGAAATCGAATAAGATTGCGATCCAAATTTACTCGAAGAAACTAGTAATTGAATTTCTGCCGTGCAGCCAAGAAATTGGGCCTTCATATTGACGAGACCAGGGTGTCTGAAAACCGTTTTGAAGAATATTTGTCATACTTTGGAAGTTGAAATTCTTCCGCCGTTTCATTTCTTCTGGTGGTCAATTTGGTGACTGGTATCTCCGTGGTCAACGTTTACTGAAATTATTATCTGGAGTGCAGAGAAGTATCCCCTTAAATTTCATATTGCTGTGGAACCGAGAAGCTTAAATGAGAAATTATTATAAATAATGTTTCGCAGTGAATATCGCTAGAATAGACAATTATAATTGGTCGCATTGCGTGTGGTGCTTAATTGAAGAACTGATTAGGCTTAACTCATTAGTGTTAATTAATTAGATGGTAGCGAGTGCTTCACACGGAAAGAAAACCGTGTCTGCGAAACAGTGATAGATGTTCATTAATTTACATAAATCAATGCAAGATAATCATGCTGATTAATTTCTCTTTCGCTTAAATATCATTGACTGATTACCGATAGTCAAGTGTTTGCAATTGTGTTGATTAAAACCTTTAACTTGAAGATACGTGGTGAATACTTAGGCTTAATTCTTAATTCATCAGAGTTATTAAGAAGTCCTTACTCATTGAACATTATGTCAAGTAATAATTCAGAAGAGGAAGTTAGTGAAGGGGAGGAAGAAGAGACAACCCCCTCCCAAATAGTATCGTGCACTGTTGAAGAATTTATGGAGCGCCAGGAAGCCCAAATGCAGGCCTTAATTGAGAAACACGAACAGTTAGAAAAACATCTGAGGCAATATGCTGGAGAAAATAATGCCCTGGACCCTGATGCCGCTGAGCAACCCGGATGGATGGGAACCCGTCGAATAAGTGGAGGGGATCTGAACCCAGAACAGTCTGAAATAGGGGCTGTTGCTCTCCCACAGAGAGCCGTGGACATATGTCGCCTTAAGTCATCCTTGGTACCTGGTAATGAGGAAGAAGAGGGTTCAGAATCCATACCGGATGTTGCCTCGGGGGTGCCGGGTTTTCGAGGGAAGGGAACGGAGTACCTGGAACTTAATGCTGAAGCCCCTCCCCGCCTTGCTCCTCGGCCAGAGAGACCCTGCGTGGAATATGAGGAAAGAAACCTTGACTTGAGGCTGAATAGGGGTGCTCTTTTGGCTGGGGGGACGCGCGCAACATGTTCCCATGGCGCACTATCGTGACTGTGCGAATCGATGAGTTGGCAGCGCAGCTACATATTATACATTTGGAGAAAAATTATATGTTGGAGGGTATTGAATCCAATCCCGTGACGCTCAGTTAAGAGTCATGCATGCCAACCACTAGTGACTAGAGTGACTAGACAATCGCACACCTCATAAAAGAGACACAGCCACATAAACTGTTGTTATCGGTGGTAGTTCCCTTCTCAGGCATTTCTCTCTCTCATCGTAAGACAGTTCATTTTGCCGCGCTGGGGTTGGGAGCGCCTCTGAGTAGTCTAAATTGAAGAGGCACTATACAAATCCATCTAATGAATGAATGAATGAATATCATTGACATAGTAGTACCTTAAATTTTCGATGATCACTCACCCGATTTGATGTCCCATACGTGAATGGCCCCTGACCTTGACCCCGTGATAACCCTCTGCTCATCAGAGGTCACAACAAAGCATCTGACGTCATCGCTTCCACCACCACCACCAGCAGCAGCAGCCCCTCTCTCCATCGTCAGCCTCACATCATCATCCCCTCCATCAACTCCTTCTTCTTCGATGTCGACGTCCCCTGACGACTCTTGCAGGACACTCCGATAATTCCAGACGATTGCCGAACCATCATCAGCCGCCGACAGCAGCTGACCTTGTCGCGTGACCTTCAGCGAATTCACTCGACCTTTGTGACCTTTCAGAGTTCCGACCATCGCATCTGAAGTAGAGGAGACGTCGAACATGTAGATGTCCCCCGTGTCGTACCCGACAAAAAGAAGCCTTTCACCCTTCCCTGTTATCAGAAGCTTCGTGGGTATTGCGTTGCTGGGGACATCCACGTTGGCCACCTTCCTACTGGCGCTCTGAGATATCGACAGAATGGTTATTCCATTTTTAGGGTTGGTTACGAAGATGTCGTCACCCTGGGTTTCGATGTCCGTGAGGTTCTTGTAGTCATCACCCTCTATTGTCTTTTCGATTGTTCCCCTTGCCAGATTGACGATCACAATTGTTCCAGTGATGGCGCAGCCGCAGACGATGACCTTGTGATCGGTGTTGAGCCGGACGTGGCTCGGGGTGCAGCCGAGGTCGACGCTGAAGTCCAGGGTACCAGTCTCGACGTCCCAGAACCCGAGATCCCGCGACGGCGACCGACCGAAGCTGACGATCGAATTCGTTTCTCTCTTTATGTTGCGCACGAACATCAACCTTCCCACACCCTCCGCGTGCAGCTCACCGGTTGGCAGACGAAAGACGACATCTTTCGTCAGAACCGCTATTCCCAGTATGCACCGCTCCAGGTCCTTCGTCTGCTCCGACTGAACGAGCGTTGCAACGACCATCAGCTGGTCGTCATCGTCCAGAGCAAGGGCTTCGAATTCGCGCTGAAAGTTCGAGCTTAGCAGACGGATTCCAGTTTCCGTGCTCCACACGTCAAACCCCGTAAGACGATTGACGTGCGAGTAGTTCGTCAGGATGACAAACTCCGCCGAATGCCCCGTCAGTATTCCCTCCATCGTCTGCTCCCTGCAGATCCCGAAACGGTGGAGTAGCTCCCCCGTCTGAAGCCGCCAGACATCGATCCCGTGTTTCTCGCTGAACAGTACAGCAACCTCACCCTCCCGCAGATAGCCGAGGAAATGGGTTGGACCTGTCAGACAGTGACGCACCAGACACCCCGGTCGAGTCCACACCGACTTAAGAGGAACCAGCATTCTCCTGTCAGTCGCTTGAAGCCACGCCTCCGCCTGCTGAACCAGCTGGGCTACATTAGAGTGCTGTTTAGATACTTCGCCCAACCTGTCGAGAATTTCAACGGCAAGAACGCCAGGATCTTTTGAAATGTACCTAAGAGTGAGCTGTAGAAATTCGTAAACAACTTCAATGTCCGCACACGTATCTTCGACGACCGATTCGTTGATGAGGTGTCTGCTTAGATTGCAGATGGATAGGACATCACGCAAGATTGTGTAGCTCCGACCAGAACAGGCGAGTCGAGACTGCAACCATTTAAAGTCGAAAATCAGACATTTCTTTACTCGCGCCAGACCTTCGATAGGCAGCAAGACTCTCAAGTGATGTGCAAGACGGTTCGACTTCAAAACACCGTCAGTCGACAGAACCAAGGTAGAGGAAGTACACTCAGAAGCCTTACCTTGCTCTATGGACGGAGCTACAAGCGGGTCGCTTAACCGATTCGAACGGTCTTCCTTTGCTAGGTATATGTTGGCGAAATGTTCGTGAAGCATAAGCGTATAGTTGGCCATGTCTTCTTGCAGCTGCTCCTCTTTAGCGCCATCAACGATGATGTTATACCTCTCAGCAACGACCCTTCCTAATTCCCGGTGGCTCCATCCAAACCCCTGTCTTCCGAACACCAGACGTGCCTCAACAAACCCTTCCAGCCGATGTTTCAATGTCATAACCATCGCAACCGGAAACGTCGCGGCTCCCTCTAGCGACAAAATACCTAAATTGTAGAGTTCCTGCACAACTTCTTTGTTCGAAGACAGAAGGTCCACCATCTCCTCGATTATAATTCCCACCTGGGACACGGTGAGGTAGGACGCAAAGTACCTAACGACCCCCTCTCCAAACTCCTTTTCCAGAACATCGAGCACTGACATGAGTGCATCGGACACAGTAGATGGCAGCACAAGATCTGAAAGACTGGACTCCCATCTTGCAGCCTCGCGTACGATAATATTCAGATACAGCGGTAGATTATTAGCACAGGCTGCAGCCGATAAAACAACCTTTTCCTGTTCCTCTGAAAGTTTCCTCTGCTTCCCACGGAGATGTTCTTGAACAAAGCAGTTCACATCCTCGCTGCTCATTGCTTTGACCTCAGCCATGCATCCAGGACTCGTCAACAAAGTCACCAGCGCACCATAGAAGTTAGCACCACCATATTCCTTGATCGACGACAGCACAACGTGGACGTTTGGGGGAAGGTTTTTCACGGCCCACAGAGCTTCGAGACACTCGCTGTACGGCCGCAGCTGGTCGATGCCGTCGAGAAAGATAAGGAGAGGGCGTGTGTACGCATGGTTCTTCGACACTTCATCAAGCGTCGCTCGGAAAGTGCTCAGCGCTTTGTAAAGCGTTCCCAGCTCGTCCACCTCATCAGGAATATCCAGACCATACGCAAGGCAGATTTGGACAACGATGCTAGTCACTGTGTCGTGTATGTTGCTACTGGTATTGGTCGTACCCAGGAAACGGACCACCGTCACGCAGTCCCCGGAGAACCAGTCTCTGGAGACCCTCGCGGCACTGGCCACCGCCGCAGATTTCCCGCATCCCGACGGTCCGTGAATTATGAAAGGTTGACCGCTGCGAGAAGGATCTCGAAGAAAGTTCCGGATTGTTTCCAGGAGTTCCCCTTGTCCGTGGAAGGATTGGGACTTCCTCTCGCAGATCCTCAAGTGGTGGAGTGCTTCCAGTTGAACGTGGCTCTCCATTGAGCAAAGAGATTTTGATGGACGTTTTGAAACGCTCTGAAGAACCAGTTCCTTGACGTCAGCCACGAAGTTGGCACAGATATCCTTGAGGTAACTCTGGAAAGCCTCATCACCACTTCCAGCTGTGCGAACTGCCGCATCATTAACACCGTGATCTGCCTCCGCCTTCACAAAGTAGTTCCTACTGTTCGTTGAGCTGAGGTACTTCTCCACATTCTTCCACAGTGACTGAACACCACCCTGCTGAGGTTTCTCGTCATCGGAGACTTGACCTTTCATCTGACCTTTCAACTGACCCTGTTGCACTTGACATCTGTCGTTCTGTGTCATGCTTGCGCTTTCCAAAGTTGAGGGAGGTGCTTGGAGTTCGCGTCGATACGCCAGACAACACGTGCGTGGACTCAGGACTCCAATTATCCCAGCACCGACATCATCCTCCAACGCTAGAAATAAAAAATGAATAAAATTCCATATTTACTAATAGAATTGGTTGCATTTCTTTCACTCATTCATTCTTTAAATGAAGTTATATAACGCCTCTCAGCGGTGCTGTGAACGCAGTGTGGCCAAATAAAACTCTTAAGATGAGAGAGGAATGCCTGAAAAGAGGTAACAAAAAGGGATAATAGCTTCAAAGAGAGGCCATTCCAGGTCGAGGGTCCTACCACTACTGGCGTGCCTGTGTATAAGGCTTAAGCTGACTCCACGATAATGCCTTATAGAAATGTCGAGATTACGATTACTCGATACCTGATGTAAAGTACTTCCTGATGACATCCTCTGTCAGCTTTCCTTCATCTTTGGCAGCGGTTGATGCCATCTGCAGTAACCGAATCAAGTCTTTCAGATCCGTCTCAGGACCTGCCTATAGTCAAAACGCAATGATAACAGCTCACATTGAGAAGAACACTCATACAATCACAGTCATAATCATCATCTCCACCACCAACGTCATCATCACGATTCTGTTACGTTTATTTCAGCAGTTATTAAGGGCCACAATGAACAACGGTGGTGGGATAATTATTTACTAATAATAACAATGATGATGATGATGATGATGATGATGATGATGACGACGACGACGACGATGATGATGATGATGATGACGATGATGATGAGGACGACGACGATGATGATGACGATGATTATAATTATTATTATTATTAATATTATTATTATTACTATTATTACTATCATTATAATAATTATTACTATCATTATAATAATTATTACATCACATATTTTATTTTAGTTGGTATTGCTGCTATTACTATAATAGTAATAATCAAAGATAATAGTAGTAAAAACGGGTGTGCTACGGTTTGGCATTTAATACCTTGATCTTGAAAGCCGGTGGATTGCAGTTGTCATCCTTGACATAAGAATCGTGCAATAGATGACCGTTGGCAATGACATCTCTCGAAATGATGTCAGAGAGAATCTCAAATTCCGTCTCTGTTATCTCAGACACTACCATCGGCTGACCAGACGTCTCACCCAGCAGCAACTATACCAGACATAATTATGCTGCTGTAAATATACGGTAACCATGTTTAGTGGAACCATGATTATGTTCCTTTAGGTTTACCTATTGACAACCTGCATACAAATGTTGTAAACTGTGTGCTTGTATTGCTATTGTGGTGGCCAATAAAGATTGATTGATCGATTGATTGATTGATTGATTGATTGATGACCATTAACATATGGCAATTATATGACTCTTCCTATCATTATCACCACAACCCATTAGAGCCCGCACATAGGGACAACAGTGGCATTTGTCCCCTCCCCACTGGGAAATCGACAAGTAATTTTTAACAACTACTTTATCGTCTTAAACAAATTTCTTCACTAGAAAGCATTAATGATACTAATGATAAACAAGTGAAACTGAGACATTTACATTTAGAAACCTCAGTGAAAAAGATTCATAAAGGCAGTCATTGTATGTATTATGCACTGTATATATATATATATATATATATATATATATATATATATATATATATATATATAATATGAACATTTATATAGCACCTTAAAATAATGTCACGAAGTTGCTTAATATGAGCGGGCTTCAGATGATCTACCGAATGAGATCACTCGCAGAACATAAATGATTTCAAAATGACCTACTATCCAAACGTGCAATGAAGGACACTGCAGTTGAGGCACACGAAACTCTTACCACGAAGTTTGGTCCAAGCGATAATCTTTGACATTCACCCAACACTTGGTTGGGTTGCCTTGACAGATACTTCTGCATATCCGGACATTTTCTTTCGCTCCAGTTCGGATCGACCAACTGGAAAGCGATTCCCAATTCAGCGCAGAACAGCTGCAGTTGTGGTAAAGCTGTCTTCATCAATGCATCCACCTCTGATCTCATTTCTGACAAAATAAAGATTAAATAAATAAATAATAAATAATAAAGTAAATAATTGTTTAGATGTAATAATTGTATTGCTTATCTAATTATTCATTAATCGCCTCTCACAGCGCAAACCATTCAGAGGCGCTCCCAGTGCGAAAGACCCAGCGCAAAGAAAGTGGTTTTGAGAAAGCATGCCTTCTCGGTGATAGGACCTTCATAATCGTAATCATAATCTCCAAACTTCTAAAATGCCACTTGAAAGCCACGCGTGGGGCACCAGTTTATTCACGAGCGCTGGGGTGTGTCAAAAGAGGTGTCCGTAAGAGTAGTCCAGAGAAGGTCCGGGTAGTCCAAAGGAGGTCCGGGTGTGCACAGGGAAACAACAGAGCTACCATACAAGGTGATTGCTTTCTGACATTTAATTGTTTTCTGCTTACCTGTTGGGTTGTAGCACAGGTAGATGCTGACATCAGTTGGATCCAATTCAGGTAAATCCGTAAAAGCTCCACCAAACACATCCTGTTCAACACCGTTCTTCTGTAGATCCGATGATATCTGAGGCAGAACTGGAACAAGACCAGAATCCTCTACAACATAATATACTACGACTCCATACAATACATTACAAGCAACTGAATTACATTACGATATGCGTTACATAGAGCAGATTGGCTAGCCGCCAGTGATGGGGAAAATACTATTAGTACTACTACTACTATTAGTACTAAAATACTACTAGTATTTTGAGTATAAATACTTGGTCACAAAAGTATTTAAAATACAAGTAAAAATACTTTTATACTAGTAGCTGCTGGAGCACTTGCCTCGTAAAGGCAAGAGTTCGTGCGTCATACAATATGCAATGCAATAAACAAAATATAGAACAATGCAAAACCACAAAATACAATTCAGCAAGACACAACAAGATACAACAGAGTGCAATACATAAAATTAAATTTAAAAATAATACAATAAAATCCAACTAATTTATAATACAATACAATGGAAAATTTTGTAACATCGGCATGATGATGATGGTGGTGGTGGGGAATCAATAGTAACAAAAAGAAATTTAAATGGTAATAATTAATAACAATTATTTAAATAATAATTAATAAAGATCGATTGATGAGAGAAGAAATCATTGTGCAGGAAAATCTCACCTGGAAATTGTTCTGCATTCTGAACGCTGCTGTATAAAGAAAGGAGAAAGAAATTAATTAAAACTAATGATTAGTTGTAATCAATATTTCAGCAAAACAAACACAACCATCTTCCTATAATTATATATATATATATATATATATATATATATGAAGTTCGCTCTGCAAAACACGCATGCACGCACATACACACATGCACAGTCTTGCACACACATTCACATACACAAACACACACATGCACATACACACATTATATATATATATATAATATATATAGGTGTACATGCATGTATGTGTGTGTGTGTGGTGTAAATAAATATGTATAGAAGACAATGCAATTGATCGGTTCAACCAACGAACAAATTTATGTAAAAAAGTTCTGATCAAAAGATGAGATTGCAAAAATGATTAGATTGTTGAAACTGAATTTCGAATGAATTGACATTTTGTAGGAGTTATTAAAATGAACCAAAGAGACAAAAGTCATTTAAAAATTTCTGCTTTGGACTTACTTCCTGGGCTTTGGTGAGGCTGTGTTGTTCTTAAACAGAGGCTGAAGTTTTCCACCAGGTAGAATCGGTTTCCTTTTGCTTTTAACTCTTGGCTTAAAAAACAACAACATGTTCGGACATCTTAGCAGCACGGCTTCTATTAAGGAATTTTTAAAACTACACAACCCCTTCTTTCCCTTCCAATCCTCTATGCTTATTACTCCCAAGCGGATGCCAATGACCGCTTTAACTATTTTTTTAAACTGCACAGAAGTGCTTCTAAAACTGCACAAGTCCATATTGTGTAGACCTGCATGCTAAAAACAGCCTTGTGCTTATATTCATTATAATTTACAATGAATGCATAATAATAATGACAAATAAACAAGCACTTACAGTCTTGCTAAAAGTGGACACTGGCCGTGCCTGCCTCATCAATAGTTATAATTATAGCTTTGGTTTAAGAAGGAAAACGCTAAAACAACTTAGCAGTAAAATTCTGAACACAAAAATGCCAGAAATTAAGGAATTGAACCATTTGAATGCCATCTGATACAGAGACACTCCATATTGTTATGTGGATGATTGAAGTGACAATAGCTTTGCAGTCAATCAAACAAACAACCAGTTGATCAATAAAGACAAAGAAGTATATTTTCTTACCTGGCTTGAATACCGTATTGTAGTCATTCCGTTTTGGGGAGACCATGAAACTGAAAAATAGAAATATATTCATGGAATCACACAGCCTACGTACATATTATATTGTAACAAGAGAAAGGGAGAAATATATGAATGAATGAATCAGTCAATCAATCAATTAATCAATTAACCAATCAATTAAGTAATCACACCAGCGGCAACTCTTCAAGTTTGCTAAGCACTGTAGACTAATAACTTTGTAGTAAACTTGTTGCATCAAAGTCTCAGTAAAATGCAATGAAGATGCTTTTACACAAATATGTGACACACACTGGCAACTTCAGGTTGAAATGGACTCGACGAATGTCATGGCAAATTTTAAAAAGTCAGCAATTAGGTAGAACTGTAGTGTTGCTAAGAGAGAATCAACTTACCACTGGAATCTCTTTGGGAAGATGCGCTTGAAGCCGGTGACATGGTCACAGGGCTCTATGGCAAAAGAATAACATTAGGATTAATTATTATTTACATGTAGATAATTAATTGCTCTAATTATGTAATCAAAGTGTTCACACAACATAATGGGATGTCTACAGCATATAGCTTTTTCAAATGTATAACTCATACATGAGATAAATGTCTTGTATAATTATGTAATTAATAAAGAAATTACACCAACCTGCTTTGAAATTGTTTTGTGACTCATTGCAGAAATTCCTTCTTGTATTTTACTTCTGTGGTGATCAGTAATTGTTTCAGGGAATGGAAGCAGAATTCAATAACTGTCACTTTCTGCCAGAGTGTCAGTAACTATGAAATTCTGACATTCATCGTCAAATTTTCCAACAGAAATCTGATATAAAGCAAACAAACAAGCACATACACAGGCTCTTGAATTTTCTGCAATCTTGACATTAATGAACCATCAATTCAAAAAGATCATAGCAACACTTTGAGATCACAAACACCTTAAGTATCGATACATGACTCTTGATATCTCTCCCCAAGTCTTTCACTCAAAACTAAAACGCGGCCCTTTCACAAATCCTATCCCGATTCTTCCTCTTCATCAAGTTACCTCCCTCGCTGTCTCAATTCTAAACACCATCCACCTTAACCATCATGCACATTACCTACTGTCATCTTACATATTTAAAGCAGTCAATACAACACCTGAGTCACTGAACCGACCTCTTTCCATTAACGTTGCTCCAAAACACTGCTAGCACTTTCAGTAGATTCAAGGTATTACCAAGACATGCAAGTATATGGATACCTGGGCTGTGTAGTTATACATGCCGCTAATTAGCGGACACAATGTCATCAAGGTCGGCACCAATGCGCTTCGTCACTTAGCGCGTGCTTCCTGCCTGAGGCGGTACAATTACCATCAATACAAAGCTAATTAGGTCTACCTGTATCTACAGTAGAAAATAAAACGCAGCACATGCACTGGTTTTTAAGCCTCGTCTTGAATCCATTATAAAATTAAGGTTCTTAAAGTTAACAAAACATGCCTTGGCAATTGCACATACCTAACAGACACGAGATGCGGCTTATATCCATCTTTCGCCTGCAGCAACTGATGTCTTCAGCAGCTAATCACTGCCATCCGCTGGAAATAGATGGTGCCTTGCAAATGTTGCAATCAATCATTGGCAACAGGTAAGCGTTGCCAGGAAGTGCGTCATGATTCGCTTTTAAGGAACTCGTGTAGCGCATTTATGTTAAGCAAGTATGTACTTTATTGAACCGCCAGCAACAGTTTGACTTCACAAACTTATACCTCCATTCGCAGCAGCGTTTATAGGTTCGTGAATCTTGCTGCCGAAATATTATAATAAGTTTTGTACGTTTCATACATAACTGAACGTTGAAAAATATCTTATTTAGCGATATTTAAGTAGATATTAGCAATTAGCAAACTCATACACACGTGAATAATGCAATATTTTTTACTGACAAGTATGCCTACGCAGTAAGATCATATCTTTGGTAATATTACACGATAGGTCTATGGTTGTTGCACATGATAACAATTAATAATAATTACAGGGATGATAATCATTTTTATTGATGATATGCTGGTGCAATTAGTGGTGCATGACATTGTGTCTGTTGGGATGATAGCAATGATGTCAGCGATGATTATGCACGTGTACAACAAGACAAGAGACGTGGGAAAATAATTGTTTACTGTTGTGAGAATTATCACATGACAGCCATAATTAATTGCAGAAGATGTTTTCTTGTAGGCCTGTAGCCAAGCTTGTAGCATTCTGTGCTTGTAGCATGACTTTGGGAGTATATATCACACCAGAGCTCAGCAATGGCCGCGTGAAGATAGAATCTGTTAATTTCCATCCAAAATGATGCGATTTTCTTCTAGTCTTTTAGCGGTTCCTAATGTCGTTGTTAACTGAAACAATGTTCACTTTATGACTTATGGAGCCTAAGAAGAGTCCATTGGCACATATTATCAAAAATACAGTTCCATTGTAATGAATAATAATAGCCTATGATTATAGCTAACAAGTCACAGATGGTTTAAGTACGTCATCAACCGCCGAAGTTCTATACGCGATATGTACTCGTCATTAGCTTCGTCTGTGAAGAATAACAAATAACAATAAACCAACAAACTCCACGAAAGATGGATTTTGAAGATAGATCTGAATGTGCCAATGGACTCTAAAGGCAATCATTAAATGATTGCCTTTAATTTTAATCCCAAAATTGGGCATTTCTGCTGAAGACAGTTGAAGTTAACAAACAGTATAAATGGGTTGTTTATTTCTGCCGATAGCAGTTCTGTTTATTATTTCTCTTTCCGAAGCTTACATTGGTAAGTGCTGAAACAATTTTGCACTCGCGTTTATTTTGTTTAATTAACGTAATTTCACATACGACCAACGGTGTTAGTATTTGGCAAGATAGCCAACCAATGGCACATTTTATCTTTGCTCAGCTTATTTAGCGCCACTACCGTGATCGCATGTACGATATACAAATTAAATGGGTTAATGCAGACCAGATACTTGGGGTGGGGGTGGATGCACGTGGGAGATTTTCTTGCTAAAAGATTGTCTGATCATTGAAAAATTACATGCTTATTATGCATTATGGTTGATAGCGAATTCCACGATGACATTGACGAGTTTATTAACTGTGTTAAGTTTAAGTACATGTAGTTCAGAGTAAATACAAGTAAAAAGGTAGCTTTTATATATGATCTTAAATAATAATATAGACTAATTAGTTTAATCTGTTGTAGATGCTGCTGATCCCGACAAGTGCACACACATACTGGATGACCGTGTGTCGAAGCAGGTTACCATTTCAACCGATAAATTAGCAGTTTTTTGTTTGGAACCCGAGCAACTACAAGCACCGACTACACATGTGGTTTTCCAGGCTCACGTTTATCACGTCAGTCGCATGACCGTGTCTCTGGACTATATTGTCCGAGCAGGTCGATTCGTCAATGGTACAGACGTTGGTCTTGTTTCGGTTGCACGAGAGGGAGACCTGGCGAAGTGGTATCTGAGAGTTGAACCAAATGCGGTCGGCATGGTTACGGTCGTTGTCATGGCAACATCGTACGCAGCATTCGGTAAATATGGTGATGTTATGCAGATTTCTGTCTCTGGTTGTGAATTTGGTTAAGCATCGTAGGTCACTGTTGGTAATGTAATGCAAACTAGAAACTTCTGCATGATGGAAAATGATTGTCACATGTAGGCAGACCAGAATTCTAGAGTTATTATTATTATTATTATATTATTATATTATTATTATTGAATTATTATTATACTATTCATCCATTCATTTATTCCGAAAACTTACATAGCGTCCCCTCAAGAAGCCTACTCAGAGGCGCTTCCAGCCCAGCCACGGCTAAAAAGATAGGTCTTAAGCAACTGGTTGAAAGCAGGCAAATTATTCCGAGTTAGTAAGCGTAGTGCAAGTGGGAGCCCATTCCATGTGGACAGGCCAACAACACTCAATGCTTATTATTGTTGTTGTTGTTACTTTATGATTATTATGCATAGATCTGTTAGTTGTCACCTTCTCATGGTCAAGTTATCAATCGATGGTACTTAGCCCGTTGTGAGTATAGGACGAATTTCTGAAGGTTCTCACAGAGTGACCATCTCATGGAGGTGTCTTAAACTAATCCTCTCCACACTACTTGATTAGTAAGTGCTCTAGCCAATAGACTGATTTGCCCCGCATTTAAGTTATAATAACATAGTGTACTATTTTCTTTATTGAACAATCTGGTTGACAGACCGCAACCGGTTACAGTGTAAATTTTATCAATTTAAACAATTCACAGGAACGCAAATTACAGCAGACATAAATCTTAGCTACTAACAGAACAGACAGCATGCAATACAGTTGCATGTCCTCATTGTCCTGACACATGGATGTATTCGTCATTGTGGGGCACGGTGGTGTAGTGGTGGCGTCGTTGCCTTGGAGCCGGAAGGTTCGAGGTTCGAATCCACCTCGCCGCGTAAGGACCTTGGGCAAGTCCTTCACACACAATTGCTCAGCGCTTCGGCATGAAACTCCGATGCAGTGTCTGCTCTGCATTCGGGAGCACCTCTGAGGAGAGAGAGAGAGCTTGAAGGGGCGCTATAACAAGTGCACATACAAACAAACATTGTTTTTTGCCTCCATAGATCCAATTCCCGGTGGTTGTAACCTGGAGTTGCCATTGGAGAACGATCCGAATGTTTACCTCAACGACACAGAAGGGCCGCATCTGCAAGTGGTTCAGTTTGCCGACGGTGAAGTATTGCCTGTGGGAAGGTGCGGAGACAGATCGCAACTCGTGATACGATACGACGTATATCAGTATTTCATGAACGAACGAGACCTGAGTGCTGATCACTACTACGACATCATCGAGAGAATGATGCAACTGAATTATGTCCAGAGAAATGCCATTCACGTGAGTATCGATCGCTAATACTGAATTGAAAGTTTATATAACACCGCTGTGACCAGTATTTAATCTATAGGCCTACCCCTGCTTTGGGGGTGATTTTCAGGTTTTTGGGGGGCCGTTTTGGGCGGATTGGTGGACGAGCGGCAACTGCAGCACCTTTGACTGGTCATTTTTTCTTACGACCTTTTTGGTCTTTCACCAACAATTTTAAATTCCATACTTTAAAATCTGATGACCTTGTATGATAAAATGAGATAAGGTGTGGTAAATTCAGGTAAATTATTGTAAGATATGGTATATTATGGAATGATATGGTAAATTATGGTAAGATATGGTAAACTATGGTAAGAAATGGTGAGATATGGTAAAATATGGTAAGATGTTAATATGGTAAATTGTGGTAAGATGTGGTAAATTATGGTAGGATATGGTAAATTATGGTAAGGTAATGGTAAATTATGGTAGGATATGGTAAATTATGGTAAGGTAATGGTAAATTATGGTAGGATATGGTAAATTATCATAAGGTAATGGTAAATTATGGTAGGATCTATGGTAAATTATGGTAAATTATGGTATATTAAGGTAAAGTAGGCCCTATAAGTAAAATGATGCAATGTTTAATTGAAACTTTACATTAATTAAATCGACTCAATATCTTATTTTCTGCAGGTGACATCATTGCATGCAAAAGCTAAGACACAGCTGAAGGTGCCAGCGTATCGCGGACTTGGAACCGTAATTGTTGTCGTTGTTTCTGTTGACCGTGGACTCACGTCTAGTAACGTAACTCAGGCGTCGTATGTTCCTGTTGTAACGTATTCGTGTGATGATCTGGACAGTGGCTGTCTTGAGGAGGGTGAGTGTCAATCCTTGGTTCAAGGTTCATTTCATTAAACGTTTTTCTTCATGAACTGATGTCTGTCTTGCATACATGCAGTTTGGACGCTCTGATGCGATCATTGATGTTTGGGGCAGTTTAATATTTTGTGTTATGCTCTGTGTTAGTTAAACTACGCATGAATTATGAGCAGGTAGACATCATTTGGAACTGTGATTTACTGAGATGATTTCCGTACTTGTGTAGACTGGGCACTGTGGGCACTGGGCAGCGACAAGATTTTACGTTTGATTACGTTACGTTAGGATGATTGATTGGCGATGAAGGGTAATTGTAAATTTTTCGTTCATGACATATTTATGTTTTGCGCAATTGTTTGATAGAAAAGAATTAACGACATTGTTGTAGGTGACTTTGAGATTAGGATTCTGATGACAGTCCTCGCAATCATCGGCCTCTTTGTTTGTTGTGCTGGACATCGCTACTTGAAAACCGGTGAGTGCTGGTCATCTAGAGTCATTTTGAACAATTGGTCATTTTGTACAATTTGTCATTTTGTACAATTTGTCACTTTGTACAATTGGTCATTTTGTACAATTTGTCATTTTGTACAATTGGTCATTTTGTACAATTGGTCATTTTGTACAATTGGTCAGTTTGTACAAACATTTGGTCATTTTGTACAATTGAGCATTTTTGTACAATTGGTCGTTTTGTGTTATTTGTTTACAAGTTTTTGTCATTTTAAAGAACTGCCTGTTAGTCATTTTCTAAATAGGTTTAGTAATTTAGTATTTCTATATTTAATTAGCACCACTCTGTAATGTTAAAGCATTTATAGTTAATGGCAATGTGGGGAAGGATCTGGTCTAAGTCGCTAACATAGTAGGCATCTCTGAGGGAGGCTTTGAGAGCTTTTACTTTCATATTTTCATGTTGTTGTTGTTGTTGTGTTTTAGAATTGTTCTTCTTTGGTTACTTGGGTTCCCTTCTCGTTTTCTACATCCTGATTGCCAGATTTTCGGACTGGAGTTTCTTAAGTAAGTTTCCAACAACAGAAAATACTTTTCTATCTTAAGATGATCATGGAATTAATATAAAAAAAATTAAACAGATAAAACTGTCAGAAAAAGATTTCTGTGACAGTCAGTGGCAGTGCTATACAGCACGGCAAACCAATGAAAACTCCCTAGACTAGTAAAGTAATACATTTCACTGGTCTTTGCCTGACCCAAGGCGGCCAGAAATTCTGCCATGCCGAGAATTTAATTAGCCCGCACTGATGACAACTGTGTGACTGCACTGGCTATCATGTTGGGCGCCGTGTCTGGTATTCTTAGCTGTTTAATAAGCCGCTGTCTTTTGAAACTCGTGACCTTATTAGCAATGCTAGACATACCTTTATCTTGGAGATTGGGCAGTTGTGTAATGTGTATGCTTCAATTCATACCCTGAATTCATACCCAGACTTTTCTGACCCTCCGCCTTCCAACTCTTTGCCCAGACGGCACCCGCCTTGATAGCTGCTCTCCCTCTGTTCCTCTGGCAACCCGTGGGGCACGGTGGTGTAGTGGTGGCGTCGTTGCCTTGAAGCTGGAAGGTTCGAGGTTTGAATCCGCCTCACCACGAAAGGACCTTAAAGAGGCAAGTCCTTTACTCTCAATTGCTCAGCGCTTCAACGTGAAACTCCAATGCAGTGTCCGCTCTGCATTCGTGAGCGCCTCTGAGTAGAGAGATCTTGAAGGGGGCGCTATAACAAGTACACAGACAAACAAACAAAGACTCGGACCTCCTTGGACTAATCTTACTGGCAACCCCTTTGACTCAAAGCAGTGATCATGTACAGCACTTTTATGTGGTATGTAACAACGCTAATTGTTGAGTTTCTTGATACATAAATTAGCATATATAATATATATATAAATTATATAATTATATATAATATATCTAATTATATATATATATATAATATATATATATATATGATTGAAGTAGACTGTTGTGTGTTTTTTGCTTGCAGACTGTCTCTACGTGTCGCTGGGAGTGGCGACGGTTGGTGGATGTGGCGTCTTGCTGTTCTGGGTGTTCGTTGGCATCCCCGCTTTCGCTGTTCTATTCACTGAGATCCTACTGGGATACCTCGTGACCAGCATCGTTTTTAATGCCTCACCACTTGGTAATTTGTGATACTTGTAATGCTTTATGCAACTTTTTTCCTGCCTTATGTCTTAGTGTGCTTGATACATACGGACCAATAAAAAAATTGATTGATTGATTGATTGATTGATTGATTGATTGATTGATTGATTGATTGATTGATAACCTTATTCTTTACCTCATGGTTGTCTCTACACATTTTTATGTGTGCTAGCTGTAATTATTTTGCTGATAGTGAGCAAATAATTTTTTTTGTACATTCATGAAATGGTATGAAAATTTGTTAATCTACTGCTTGCACTACTTGCAATATTATGACAATGCCAATGCAAATTATACCAATGCAGTATATTAAAGGCAAAACACAGTAACTTTGACTCTTATAGTAAGAAGTTACTGTGTTTTACCTTTTCAGGGCATAATATTATTATTTATTATTATTTTATTTTATTATTTTAATTTTAATTATATTATTGTTATTTTACTATACATTACTTTGCTAGATTCTTAAATATATGATTTGAATTTAAAGTGTCATTTAGTTCTACGTGACATTGCGATTCATTTCTTGCGTATATGTTTCTGATTAGGTAACGTTGTTATCTTGCGTGTCGATCCCACGTATCACGTCATCTTTGTCAGCATCGTCGTGTCGTTGTTGGCACCTGTTGCATTCGCACCACGACTGGTTAGCACTTCAGCGTTATAATTCAACTTTTAGAAAATTTCATTTACGTCAATTAGATTTGTTCCAAGAGTTTATATAGCACCTCTTCAAGAGACGTACTCACAATGTTATTATAGGACCAAAGTGGCCGATAAACTGGTTAAACAGATTAACTGCTGAACTGGTTAAGCGCTGTAACTGTCAAACATGAATTGAATCGGTTTGAACCCCAATTTCCCCACGCCCCATAATCATAAAGGGTTTCAGCCTTTATTGCTCATGCATCGAGCAAGTCATTAATTCCTTTAATGGTGATTTGCATTGGCTTCCCAATGACTTAAGGTTGATAAAGGGTTAATGGAAAAGAACATGTTTACATTTAAAAGCAATGTATGGAAATTAGCCGAATAGGATTGTAAAATTTTGATAACCCTTTCCTTCCTCCTCTTTCCATCCTTCCTTCATCCCTCCCTTCTTTCACTCCCTCCCTTCTTCTTCTGTCCCTCCCTCCCTACCTCCCTCACTCTCTTACCCTCGCTCCCTTCCTTCCCTCCCTCCTTTTCTTCCTTCCTTCTTACCTTCCTTCTCAAAGCTGAGAAAACCTCGCAAACGTAGGCGCTGACTAATTTATTTTTAATTTACTAATGGTATTGTTGTTGTTGTTGTATTGTCTTTTACAGCTGAACGTGTTGACCTGTGCCATTGTTGGTTCCTTCTTGGTCATTCTCGCCGCAGACATTTGTCTTCGTGGCGGAGTCAAGTACATTCTGATGAACAGCATTTGGAAATCGACGACCCCGAGCTTCATCGGCGCCTACTGCTTTCTTCCTGTCCAGAATTCAGGTAAGAAACTGATGGGATTCAGGCTCTGTGCTTTTTTTCTTTTTCTTGTATGTTTATATGTATGTGCGTTTGTGTAAGTTTGTATGTGTATGTGTGTTTGTGTTTGTGTATGTTTATGTGTTTGTCTATGTCTCTCCTTTGGATTTTGGTTTGTAAGTGTGTGTGTTTTTGTGTGTAGTTCCGATTCTTTGCTGCTATTTAAAGTTAAACTCTTCCCCATATCGTGCCCGACATAATAATTGCCAACATAAAATTTCCGATAGGGTTGGTACAGATTTTAAAAATTTAATTATAAATGATCATATACATAATACAATACAATAATGCGCTACTTATGAACAAGCCAAATTTATTTTTTAAATGATTTAATCGATTTATTAATCTTGTCCTAATATCTGATCTTTTCTAATTTTGTCTTTCACAGATAAATGTTCTACTTATTTACAAACTTACTTCTATACCAAACAACCGACCCATTCAATTGACTGATCTCTGTCATTCATCTCATCATTTTTCTCTATCTTCTGCTTTCAGATATCCTTCTCTACCTTGGTACAGATTAAAAATACCGGTAATTAATTATAAGTGGTCATATACATACAACACTGCACTTCTTATTTGCATTCTTCTGTAATGAAAGACCAGGGCTGAAAGTGGTTTGAAAATATTGCCGGGTCTCTTAGGCCAGAGGGCGTTATTTAGCAGTGTTTTATTCAAGTGCCAAAGAATGAATGTCGGGTCTGAGACCCGGACAGACCCGGCTCACTTTCAGCCCTGTGAAAGACCCGTTCAATTGACTGATCTTTGTCATTCATCTGATCATTTTTCTCTGGCCTCTGCTTTCAGATATCCTTCTCTACCTTGCGTGGGGCGTGCTCACAATGATCGGACTCACAATCCACTACGCTCTCGAGAGAAACAAGGAACCGTTTCCCGAAGGTCCGTGGCAATCCTTCCAGCGCCGACGGAGGGACACCGCTGCCTTCGGAAGGCGGATGAGCGAACGATCAGAGTTTGGTGATGACGACGAACACCGCCCCCTGCTGTTTACACCTCCACGGCCGCATCCACAGCATGTCTGGAGGGAGCAACCGGTTGAGAGGTTTCGCCAGCCGGCCAATGAAACACGGGAGTGGTGGCAGGACCCTGCGGATCAGCCAGGCGCCGTGGTTCTACCGGTTGTTGCTGATTCGCATTCGCCTCCTCCGCCGTACACGGAGATTGAAGTTCAGTCGAATCCGGTGCAGTAGAGGGAAGTCTGGGATAGCTGTGCACGCTTATGCACGACGACATGCTGCTCATTGCACATTTAATGCGATTAAAAAAGTAACGGTATCTTTTTTACGTGCAGTTGTACACAAAATGTGCAGTTCTAAATGGATTTGTGCAGTTGTAGAAGCACTTCTGTACAGTTAAAACAAGCAAAAAAGGTCATTGTCCTTCGATTGCAAGTAATTTACCATGGAGGATGGGAAAGAAAAGGAGTTGTGCAGTTCTAAAATTTCCTTAAAAACAGCCCTGTACAGACATATGGATACATACATAAATACACACACACATGCTTGTATGCACATGCATACACAAGACACATATAATATACATGCTGTTTGATTATGGTGGTTGTTTTCAAATCATGTGTCAATGCGAGTGATTTTCTGCAATGTGTTCGACGTGCCACTGGTCACAATATGTGAATTTAACCTCAGTCCCAAGTTGATTATAGGTTGTAATCTTGAGGGTGTAATTTTCCCGCATGATCTTGAAGTTGGAATGTGATTAATCTTTTACCCGTTTGCCCCGAGAATATCTGCTGAAAACGGGCTTAAAATTTAAAAATGAACTGGTAAAGGGTTAATATTCTTAAATTACAGCAGCTTCTATTGTGTCAGTTTCTGAGATGTTTGAAGCGCTAGTCTTAAAATACCGGTAATTAATTGAAAAGCAAAGCCTACTGTTTAAATCGTGGAAAATGTTGCTTTAAAACTGAAACCATTAAATTCTTGTGAAAGTTGAGCAAGTGCTCGGGCAGGTTAGGTCATTTAAATCTATTACCGGTATTGTTAATTTTTCTAACTTCAGAATGTTTTTGAATACTATCTTTGCTACTGACTATAAGCGTGTTTAATCAACACAATTGACAAATTGCAACCAGGTACAATTTTAAGACAATTTTAGATGTTTGTTTAACTGGTAGTGAAGGCCAAATTGGATTTCAATCAAGATTGCCATCAAATTAGGATCAGCACTTTCTACTTGATGATTCCATGACAAAATGGCAAGAATGAACTAACATGTGAGGCAGCTTCCTTGGCGCCTGGTGTTGTGAACTTGTGATGGCATACTTTTAGAAGAATGGTGAATTCATTGGTAGCCGGTGATGTTCAAAATATAGTCCCAATAAGACTACATTGTGGGGCACACTGGTGTAGGGGTATGTTCAGTTCTTGGAGCCGGAAGGTTGCTGGTTTGAATCCACCTAAAGCAGCCACATTGGGTTACTGAGCAAATCCTTCACTTGCCGTTGCTCGTGTGCTTTGGCATGAAACTCCGATTCAGTGTCCGCGCTGTAGTGGGAAGCGCCTCTGAGTAGAAATCTTGAGGGGTTCTATAGCAAGTGCTCATACATACATACATACATACATACATATGGTACATACATAGAATTTACATACATACATACAATCATTACATGTACATACATGCATCCACGATTTTTGTAGAAATCTTGAGGGGTTCTATAGCAAGTGCTCACACATACATATGGTACATACGTCCACGATTTTTTTGTCAGCAGGTGGTGTGTGAATACAGATGTTTTAATTTTTTCACTTGTACAATAGATGCTTATTTTGTTATTTCTTTCGTGGCGTTTAAGTTCTTGCCCTACACGCTGACATTTGTTAAAGTTGCCTTTTAGCAACAG
Organism: Lumbricus rubellus; assembly: GCA_945859605.1. Classification (NCBI taxonomy): domain Eukaryota; kingdom Metazoa; phylum Annelida; class Clitellata; order Crassiclitellata; family Lumbricidae; genus Lumbricus; species Lumbricus rubellus. The sequence goes on along the minus strand of OX243824.1, from coordinate 6,599,845 downwards.
ATGATTATGATAAATAGCGTTTCAGTCTAATAGCTTTAACCCAGTGGTTCCCAACCTGTGGCCCGCAAGCCAAAAGTGGCCCGCCAGGCCTAAAAAAGTGGCCCTCATCTCTCAATGAATTAACAAAATATATGAAAAAATTTACGAGTTGGAAAGGATTATAACACAATTATTTTCTATTTCAAATTATTTTATTTTGTTGTCTATAAATAACATCAAACATTCTATTTTGATTCAATTATAACATTTTCATATGCTTTTAGTTTATTAAATTTTAGCCTTGTGGCCCCCTAATGTTCTTCAACTAATAAAAAGTGGCCCACGTGTCCTCAAACTTAGAAAAAGTGGCCCTACAGTCAAAAAAGGTTGGGAACCACTGCTTTAACCCTTTACCGACCAAAGTGTAGTAAATGGATGGGAAATCAAATACCATCGGTCGGAAAGGGTTTAGTGCTATTTAATGTTGTGACCGCCACAATTATTTAAATGTTTACAAGTAATATTAGTATGGTTCGAGCATGTTTACATTGATGTTTTGTACTGCCGTATTTTTTAGTGCCACGCAAAACTGTATCAGGGAGACCGGTGTATAGTTCACTGTAGAGTGTAGGGTGCAAGTTTCTCTGGAAAGAGTTGACTTACAGAATAATATGCAGAATTGTTGTCACTATTTAGTGAAGTGCGATATTCTTTACTTGCATTTCGGACAGCTTGAATGGTGGTACATGACAACGCAACCTTGTGTTAAAAGCCTCTTCTTTTGTCTTCAGCTTCAACTGTTTAACGATGACCTGCAATTGTCTACCAAAATTAATGCTGCTTATAATGCACGCTTTTTGTTAAAGCTTTGAGACTCTTGAGATTTTGCTACGAGAGCTATGAGACTTTCCTTTTATCTAGAGACTGTGAAGAATAGTAATTATTTTTAAGCCATTTTTGCTGAACGTTTGCTTGTGAGTTCGTAGAGTTGTTTTGAAGGGTAAGCATTTTCTTTCATGACATAATATTTATAAATTTATATAGCGCCAGTTCGGGATATGTTTCTTAGAGGTGCTCCCGACCGAACACAATGAAACCATGATCAAGCAGAATAGTCTTAGATAAGTAACTGGTATGACTGTTGTGTGAAACTGAAGTTATTATAATGATCTTCATTTAATTTAAAACTGACGTAACGCAGTATGCGTACAATTGTATCATATGATTGGATGATCACAAGTTATTGCAGAAGTCGAATTTAACTGTTGGCAGCCGTGCAAGGCACCATCACATCCTGCTACTCAATGTACCAACACTATCTGCCGAATGGAAGGTTGTGTGGACCTATGGGAGGGTGGTTGGAAGCAATCCTGCATCCGTGCGCTCTTTGTGCCATACTGATGGCAGTAACTAATCTCTGATGTTGCTTCTGATCACCAAGTTATTTTGGATGTGGTCAGCTGTTTTGGCGATGTTTTCTCGATGTGTGATTTTTTCGCGCAGTTGATTTGAGTTGTTAGATCTTGCATTGCTCCGGCTGAAAGATTTTATTTATTGTAGGCCTATCCAGTTTATTATTTTCTTCTGCCTTTAGAGTAGCACTTCTTAAGAACACTGGAGATTATGAATTGTTTTCAGCTATTGTTCCGTGCAAATAGGTTGTTACTTCTGAGTATTGTAACTAGGCTTTGGTCAGTAATCAGATGTTTTTGTGTCAGCTTTTTTGAAGTTTTTAGGTAATGCCTTTTCAAAGGTTTTCTGAGAAGTACCATGACATGGCAGTATCTGATGTAGGAAATCGTTGTTTAAGAAAGACAGTATTTTCTATCTGTCATGTAACTGCAATTTGCAATCATGACTTTGAAAGCCTGCATAACTTGAGAGAAAGATGAGTCTTCAAATGTTCAGACTGTGCTATGGTAATTGCAAGAGAGACAGAGGGGAAGATAGAGGGAGGGAGAAAGACATTTAGCAAGACAGAGGGTCATGTAAAGCTGGAATTAGAGGAACAGGAACGAATGGTATACTTAGAATGACAATTACGGTAGTAGACTGGTGCAATAGTCTTTGTGTCTCTTTTGCAATGCCAACGTAGTCGAATGCTGCTATGATCTGTCTGTCCCTTGGATTTTACCTTGGTGAGCTTTGAGTCTGAGTTTTTGTGGTGAGTGACAGAGGGAAAGTCGGCTTTTAGTCGTGTGATTGAAGCAGTGGAATCCAGTGGACTGAGTGAGATGATTAGTCTGCAGATCTATTTAAGGATTATTTAGCATTTTGTTCATGAGGGATTTATTTAAGGCTACGTAGCAGCAACTTAAGGGTAAATGTAATCTCGTACATGTTCTTTTTCTACAGCAATCGCTTGATATTGGCTGACAGAAGGGAAGATAAAGGGAGCCACTCAGTTTTCAATTAATTCTTTATCAGGTCAGATCCTTGACAATTACTGCCCCGTTGGAATAGATGCCATTCCAAGATCTGCATATGGACTGCGGTAGTTAAAAGCCTAGTTAAAAAGTTAGTAGTTAAAAGTCAATTGTTATGAGAATCAACTTTCTGTTAATTCAAAACTGATGTTGGTTTTAACCCGTTAAACTATAATCTTTCCAGACCTTCTGCATTTAAAAACACTTTGCCATTTTAAGTGTCAATTTATGTATTAAACAACCCTTCATGTTGGATAAACTACTCCAGAATGTTCAAGTTCTGATGTTAGATTTGTTGGAAGGCAGATAGAAAACTGTTTAAAACTAGTTCTTCCCATTGCCAGTTTAGCTCTGGGTAGGTAGGTACAGGTTGAGTTTGTAGGTTTTTATTGTTGAACAGGAATTGTGGTTTCTCTTTTATGCATTGGTAACCTATTCTAAGGCTGACTGTTTATGAGTAGTTCCACAAGGTTTGCGCTACTAACTGCATGTTTGGTATTTACTTTGAATTTACCACTTTTATACAAACTGTGTAATTTCTTGATGTGGTTAAAAATTGTTTACTACTTTCTGTTATTTTATTTACGGCAGGTACATCTTTGAAATTTTTACTCGTAACTGTTTGTGTTTAAGTTGTGTGTTATTATTATCATTAACATTTGATGACTTGTTTTAAGATACTGGAGATGTCTAAATTTATTTCTGTAGCTAGCCTACTTGTCACCCATGGCATAATAATTATTATTATACTGGTCCAGTGAATGTGGTTCTGTGACGTTTGGTGTGTTGTAAAATCGTTTCTAAATGTGGGGAAAGAAAATATCCTCTTCGGAATTGGCGTACAGTAGCATGCCTCCCTCATGGAGTCCACCATTGAGTTCAGTGACACCCAGTGTATTTGTATTAATGAAGACGAGATTCAATTTACACATTTGCACCTCGATGCGAGCAATGTGCACTGTACAGTCGTCTTCAGCTTGCCGACCCTAACTTTGGGACACAGCTGAGAGAAATTGTGGGGAGGGATTTCCTTCACGTTCCCTCACCAGGGTTAAAAAGTGTGGAGGTGTAATCAAAGCTCGTTTTAACGTAGACTTGAAAAACTGGATGTTTTTGATGGATCTGCAACTGAAGTTTCACCTTGTATTATAATCGTTCATTGCTTTGTGTCCATGATGTAGGCTACCTACGGATCGGGTAATTGTTTATAATAATATTATTGTTCACCAAATAAACAATTAAATTTTAATTTCGTTTTCTTGTTTCATAAAGGATTGATTTACGTAAATAAATTCTGCGGCGCGGCAACTCCTAATGATTATAATTATGTAGGCCTATTGGCATTTCACTCAATGTGGGGCGCGGTGGTGTAGTGGTGGCGTCGTTGCCTTGAAGCCGGAAGGTTCGAGGTTCGAATCCACTCTCAATCCACCGCGTAGGGACCTTGGGCAAGTCGTTCACTCGCAGTTGCTCAGCGATTCGGCATGATCACTTTGTCTCTCTCTGTCTGCTTGCGATTCGGCATGATCACTCTGTCTCTCTCTGTCTGCTTGTTTGTCTCTTTCTCACGATAGCTCTATTTCTTTTTGCTTCCCTCTACCTCTCTTCCCCTCCTTCTCTCTTCCTCTCATTCTCTATGCCTCTCCTTCTCTATGCCTCAATGCATCCATCTTTTTCTGGCTCCCTGCCCGATTCGAAACTCCGATGCAGTGTCTGCGCTGTAGTCGGGAGCGCCTCTGAGTAGCGGTTGAGAGCTGGAAGAGGCGCTGTAACAAGTGCGCATACAAACAAAGCAAATGTGGATGCCGCTCTCTCAATGCATGGTGTTAGAAAGCCATAATAGCAATCGCCGTATAATAAGACCAACACTCCATTTCATGTGGAAAAAAAACGGTCGATCGATTTGCCGCCCTTTGTGATGGAAGTCCTTTTGAATTCTCAGCGCTGCTGGGGGCGTTTAGTTTGTGCAACACACACGTAGGACTAGCCTACTCGACATAATGTCAAACAACCGCCATGATAGGCCTAAGTTAACTAGTCTCGCATTATGCAGCGGTGACCAGCAGTTACTACAATAATTATTAATGTATCTCGTCCCAACGTCACCGTCATTGTCATACCCCTATGCAGCTTATCTATTGAAAGGCCGTCTGACAATGTAGCATACTATAGCTTAATTATCTGGTCACTTCTGGTGTCCGTTAATTGGCAATTGTTAACATTATTTATCGGCGCATTTTGCAGCTCTTGTTTTGACGCGGAAACAATAATAATGGTCTAGCCTATCTATGCAAGTGCCAAATGTAAATGTTGTTGAAGCCGGTGTCACGAAATAGAAATCGGCGGCCGTAGACCTAATAAAAAAAACGGCTGTTTTGGGAAACCGCTGATCCCAGACGCCATGCAACGACACCCTTTGGTCGGAAAATTTTCTTACGTCCCTTTTTATATCAACAACTCAAGATTTTTTGTGGGGAGGGAACCCAGGGAAGGTTATCATTCCTGGATTTCCCTCCCCACACCAGAGACGTCTAGATTAAACACAGATCTTTCTCGCTCCACAAGCAATGTCCTCTGCATGGTCTCCTGGGACCGATCAGCAGTCAATATAGCACCCGTAGGCTATATTAATTATTACTGTAGTGACTAGACAACATCTAGGAAAGGCATCGACGACATCATGGGCGAAGTTCATCAGGGGCTAGGGGGGCTAAGCCCCTCCAAGAAGACCCAGATTCAACTTTTTACCATGAAAATGGTATCCTTTTTCAGGGTTCTCCCTCCAATTAGGCCTAGGCCCAGACTCGGGGTTAGCCCCCACAGAACGGAAACCAAACTCCGCCCATGGATGACGTCAACACATCGTGAGGTTACTCACCAATTGATTCAGCGCAAAACATTGTAGACCCACTGCAGCGAATGAAAATTCGAATGAAAGAGTAACAAAAGGAGTGCAAGAATACGCTCGACCAACAATAGCCTCGACAGACAATAGCCTCGTCAGACAATAGCCTATTAGACTAATGAGAACCAAACAAGACTAACTGTGAAGAGAGCAATCAACCTGACAGAGAACAAAATGGAGATGTTTTGTTCGTACATTTTGACTCTGAATGGTTCAGATGGCAACCGCCTAATGATAATTAATTATCAATATAGGCTTAATTATCTCCAGTGTCGTGCATTAGTTCGATCAATGAATTCTGATTAAGGTCCCTACCTCGGACCACGCGATCAGTTTGGTCTATACGCCTGGATATACGCATATATAAAGTTGAGTCTAAAAACCAGTAATGTTACTAAACTGCTCTCAAGTAGGCCTAGCCAATTGACGTTTTGGTCAGAGTGCTTAGGCTATAGGCATAATTGTGCAAAGCTATCATCACATAACTAATAATTATAATTATGGACGGCATCGGTAGAAGCCTATAATACTGTGCAGAATCCTTTTACGACTTTCAATGGACATTGAAAATGCATTTACGGTTGTAATTGCCCATTAGGTCTACATTGGAAACCTTTTGGATTTTTTCGTATATGCAGTACAAAACATCGGTTGTGAATGAAGTATAATCAGCACACTCGTTGTAAGGTACATAATTTATTATCAGATCTGCGCAGGCAGGCTACGTTCAGTCGTGTAAACGACACGGTCGAAAATCACCTGCCGAAAAACAGCAATATTGGTATTGGTAACACGTCATTTTATAAACCTAGGATATCTGTCTATAGCAGCAGCAGCAGTAGCTCGAGAACACATTGTTGCAATATGTCGACCGAAATTCGTCAAGAGCTGAGGAGATTTGCCGAAACGACTGGAATAAAGGGTATCGGTCGGATCGTCAAGACGTCAAGCAAGGTAATTCGATTCTTCTGGCTGGCATCCATTCTGGCTTGCTTTGCGATTCTCCTTTTCCAACTCTACAACGTACTCCATAACTACACGTCGCACACTGTGACGAGAAGCTTCAAAGTGATTCAGACGAAACCAACATTCCCTGATGTCACCATCTGCAACCTATTCCCATCCTTCAACATCAGCAGCGCAGGATACAATGAATACTTGAAAACGATTGAAACCATGAGACAGCATGACCTTACAATGAACATTACTAAAGATCCAGCAGAATTATGGACGTACATGAAATCCATTGAATTTTACAACGCCAACACTCCGTTATTGGAGGAATTAAACGAAAAGCCAGATGGCTTCGTAGTCCAGTGTGCACAGTACGGTTGGGACCTCTACATGCCAGTGACATGTCATACAAAGATAGTTGTTACAACTCCGTTACAAAAGTGTCACAAGATTGAACTGAACCGGACCAGCGGAAGTACTGTCGCCGCAGTCACCGTGCTGCTCTTCACGAATAACTTCCAGTCGGAAATAATCAACGGCTACAATTCGTGGATCCGAATGTCGACGGGAACGGGCGCGCGTGTCATGATCCACCCAAAGGGAACCTTTCCCAATCCGAACATAAATCTCGAGGTGTCGACCGGAAATAAAATGACCATTCAACTTAGTCAGACGAACGTAAGTCGACTCCAACACCCGTACGATAACTGCTCCGATCGAAAGATCCTTGCTCCGAAAGAATCGTCTCCCATTCACATCTACACCAGGGACGCCTGCACGAGTTTCTGCCGACAAAGGTTGACGATCGATAAGTGCGGATGTCTCGACAACAACGAGGTGTTCACGGAGGAACAGCTGAACAACATGAACCACTCGTTCTGCGTGAACATCACCCAGACCACCAGCCAGATCACCCAGACCACCAGCCAGACTCCGGGACTTCTTAATGTGGAAGCAGTGAAACGTCGTCTGATGTCGCTCGACTGCCAAACAATGTTTGAATTCAACGAAGACGAATGCGACTGCCCAGTATCTTGCGTTGAAACATACTACGACATCAGTACTTCATCTTCGCAATGGCCAAATCCGCTCTACCATCTCTCCTTCTACGAACAGTTCATCCGGAATAAAGTTCAGTACGGCAACAAGTTTTCGATCTACGAAGAGATTCTGAGAAACACAACAAACCAAACGGCCGAGGAAACGATAAACCAGCTCAAAAGCCTTCGGCTAATCGATGACAATTTTCTTGAGGTTTTCATAAGGTTTTCCGATGAAACCATCCAGGTGGTCACAGATTCCGCGGCAATCACCTGGGACACCCTGGTGGCCAATTTGGGTGGATCATTCAACCTGTGGCTTGGAATCTGCATTCCAACGTTTGCTGAAATAATTGAACTAATCTACTCGCTGCTCGTCATTGTGTGTTGCAAACGGAGAGCCAGCGTCACTTAGATGGTGCGTGACATGTCGCCAATGTTCTTGAACTCGACTGGAAGGTTGATGCACGCAGCATCAGCAGACTGTTTGCACTCGAGCAGCAAGGGTAGTTAGTTATATACTGACTTGTGCAGGATGAGAATTGACGGGGGTTGGGGGTTTCAACCCCCAGTCTTTCTTAGAGCCCCATGTTAAAGTCTGTTTTTCACACCCCGATTCCAAGTGGATAATGGTCCACCCTCCCAGTTATTTTTCCACAATTTTTACACTGGACTTGTGCCTAAAGCAGCAACTTTAAAATAAGATAAACCTAAGTATATGTTACAGTCTACAGAGACAGTGTGAGAATCGTGGAAAAATCACTGGGGGTTCGACTATGTCTATGATCCTTTTGGAATTGGAGTGTAAAAACAGAAAGACTGGGGGATTGAAACCCTTAACCCCAACCCGGAAATTCTCATCATGCCCACATGCATCGATTGAAAGAATTTAGCCAGCATTAAAAAGCTGTCACTATGTGTACGCAAATGTGATTAGCCTATAACACTGTTTAACACGCCACTCATGCATTTACAGCTAAAAGACTGTATATAGTTTGACACATTGTCACGCAGCAAGCTAACATTATATTATTGGAGATTGAAGTCGAAGTAAACTCATTTGGCAGCGATTTGTAAAAGCTTGTTGTCGTTTGGACGAGTTATTGGTGTAATAATTATTATCACAACGTAATACTTTTCGATGTTTTAGACAGTCTATTAGCTCTGCAATCCACATCCCCTTTCCCAAGTCCGCCTCCCTGCTCAGAGCTTCGGGCCTCAAGCAACCGTCCTTCGACCGCTCATTCGCCCCTCCCCACATCCCTTTCCACCTCCCCAAACCCGTAAGTACGACAGCAAGTTTTCGGTCTGCGAATTTCAATGTATACGATACCGCTCAATCTGTATACAATTTTATAACTCATGGCGCATTCCCAGGACCAAGTCTCCGTCTATGGTCCTTAGGACGTTGAAGGCGTAGACAGAGGAAGATCAAGAACTCAGGATACGACTGTCAAGCCCGCAGGTCACTACTGCAGTATGTATGTGCCCTTGTTATAGCGGTCCATCAAGATTGCTACTCAGAAACGCTCCCGAATAGCCTACAGTGCAGACACTTAATTGGAATTTCACGCCGAAGCGCTGAGCAATTGCGAGTGAAGGACTTGCTCAAGGTCCCTACGCGGCGACTTGAGGTGGATTGAACCAGCAACCCTCCGGCTGCAAGGCAACGAACATACCCACTATACCACCGCGCCATCGCTACTTTCTACTGATAGTTACTCCGAGCAAAACCATGGAGTGAACCCTCTCAAGGCCTGGGAGTGGATGAGGCAGGAGAACCCATCTTGATCGCCGGATGAACATCATCTCTCGCAAACACGTAACTTAGCTGGATTAAGCTTTATACTGGTTTAGGCTAGCATGAGTCCGTCGTCAGATTTATTCGCACAGCTATAGGTTCTTTTAGGACTCTCTTTTTGAGCCAAATAGGCATACTGCATGAGGTGTCAAAACGGTTTTATTTTTTGACTTCAAAAAAGTGTGGCAATGGTTATGGTTAAATATAGACAACAGAATTACAGTTTTATGCTTTTAGACCATGCAGTAGGCCTATTTAATATTTAATCTGTCCCTCTGCGTTGGGAGGGGGAGGAATGTGATTTCGGGAGGGCGTGGGCGCGTAAAATGACCGTTTTGCATGGGAGGACGACAACCTCGCAGACAGACACCTAATTAAGGCACCCTTTGACCGAAAATTTTCTGACGACCTTTTTCAGCACCAGTGTTTTGCAGTTGAATTCTTCTACTGACAACAAAACTTTCACATTATAAACCTCTCAACTTCTTCTGGGGGAATCGTGCACATAGACTATGCTTTTCTGGGGGAATGTTACATGTGCACAACATCTCTCAATTTTTCGCGGGGGAGGGGATTCTCATTGTTCGTGGAACTTACCCCAGAGACGTTTAGATTAACACTGCCTTGAAAATATTAGTTTACAAAAGATTTAAATGCAGATTCTTGAGGTTATAATTACCACAATTTCGGTAATTTAGTCAAAACCATTCACGACCTTTATTATAGGCTTTATAGACTGTGGCAGAACTCAGTTTTGATCAGTTACGATAACGCTCAAATCGCGAATTCGTAAAAGCAGACACGACGAGGTTCAAATCTGTACAATTTTGTAACTAATGGCGCATTTGATAGAAAACTGCTCGTGTCCACTTTAGGACTATAATAATAGGCCTACTATCAAATTTCTTCGGCTGTTCTCTTAACCCTTTAATGCCGAGATGGTAGTAAATGGTATGGGAAATCTATACCCTCCGGCATTAAAGGGTTGCAGTTAACCCTTTAATGCCGAGATGGTAGTAAATGGTATGGGAAACCTATACCCTCCGGCTATTTAGTGGTATCAAGGGGAGACCCAGAAGGGATGGAAATCCCGCTAATTGGGCCACCCAGTAATAATTGAATTGCAAGGCATAATAGGACATGACAGCCGGTCTATTCCCTGTTCACTGCCTTGATTATTTTTGTGCGTATTCAGGAAATAAACTGATTTGATTTGATTTGATTAAAGGGTTAACTGCAATTTCAACTACCATTCTATAAGCTCGCCTGCGCAGAACGGAATACCATACAGATAGCATGAGGTAAGCTACAAATGTTGGGGCGCTTTTGTGATGGGCAACACCTGCATGATCGTGCATTAAAGGCTAGCTGAGCAGAACAACTCTCAGTGCACAGCGGTCACTCATACTTCGAAACAGCGAAATTAATTTGGTTCCGGATGAATGTCCACTTTAGGCCTACGTGTTTGTAACAATTGAGTCCAAACTATCAAGCTCATCTAAATGCTTTTACCGACATTTGCAAGCAACTATAAAATAATGGCTATCAAAAGCTAATAGGGCCCATCAACAAAACTAATATTGATGTCAGCTGTAATAACTTCCGAAAAATCTGAATATATTATGGAAAAGCGGTGATTGAAGCAATTATCCACTGGAGTGGCGGCAAACCACATTCCATTAATCCAAATCACTTTTCAAGTAATTTGCAGAACAAAAACTCAAATCCACTATACCGGATTATGAGCCCAACTCTGCATGCAGTCACAAGACCTAACCGACCCGACGGAAAACATACAACGAACACAGTCACATTCGAATTGGTAACACGTATACGCTATAAACAGTGTAGCCTATACCTTTACTCACAGAAGAGATTTATAGAAATAGGCTACATTGCTGCAATGCTGAGCGCAATCCGCCAAGAGTTGATAAAATTTGCCGAAACGACAGGAATAAAGGGAGTCGGTCGAATCGTCAAGTCTACAAGCAAGGTAATTCGATTCTTCTGGCTGATCTCCATTCTCGCTTGCCTCGCGATTCTTCTCTACCAGGTATACAATGTAGTCTATAACTACTCGTCGCATACTGTAATCAGAAGCTCCAAAGTGGTTCAGACGAAACCGACTTTTCCAGCTGTCACTATCTGCAACCTCTTTCCAGTCTACAACATCAGTAGCTCAAGCTACAACGAATACTTGCAGAACATCGAAACCATGAGACAACATGATCTTGAACTGCAAATTACTAACGACTCGCAGCTGTGGACTTACATGAAATCGATTGAGTTTTACAACGCGAACACACCTTTAACGGGCGAGTCCTTTGAAAGTACAGATGGCCTCGTTGTTCAATGTTTACAGTACGGTTGGGATCTGTACAAGTCGACGCCATGTCATACAAAGATAGTTGTTACAACTCCGTTACAAAAGTGTCACCAGATTCAACTGAACTGGACCAACGGGACTGTAGCCGCAGTCACCGTGTTGCTCTTCACGAACAATTTCCAGTCGGAAATAATCAACGGCTACAATTCTTGGATCCGCATGTCGACGGGAACGGGTGCAAGCGTCATGATCCACCCCAACGGAACTCTATCCAGTCCGAAAACAAAGATCAAGGTCTCTACCGGAAACGCACTGACCATTCAGATCCAGCAGACAAAAGTCAATCGTCTCCCAAAGCCATACGGCAGTTGCGCCCATAGGGAACACCTCATTCCATCACAACCAAACTCACCTGTCTACAGCATCAAATCCTGCATGAGTCTTTGCAGACAGCGGCAGATGCTCCAAACATGCAGCTGCCTCGACTACAGTGAACTTTTCACCGACGAAGACATGAAAGTGGCAAACCGCACGTTCTGTTCCAACATCACCCAAGTATTTGACGAAACAGAACCTCTTCTGGAAACAGTGATAAGTCGCCTGGAATCGTTGCACTGCCAGACAACCTTCATGCCTAACGAAGATATCTGCAACTGCTCAATACCTTGCTCAGAAACCTACTACGACACTACCGCCTCTTCTTCCCAATGGCCAAATCCGCTCTACCACCTCTCCTTCTATGAACAGCACATCCAGAACAACGACCGGTACGCCAGCAAGTTTTCGATCTATGAAGATATCCTTAAGAACGCAACAAACCAAACAGACGAGGAAACGATAAACCAGATAAAAAACCTTCGGCTAATCGAAGACAATTTTCTTGAGGTTGTGATAGTGTTTGCCGATGACACAATCCAGGTGTTTACAGATTCCGCGGCAATCACCTGGGACACTCTGGTGGCCAATTTGGGTGGATCATTCAACCTGTGGCTTGGAATCTGCGTCCCAACGTTTGCCGAAATAATAGAACTAATCTACTCGCTGCTCGTCATTGTGGTGCGCAATCGGAGAGGCAGTGCCAGGCCAACTTAGGTGGTGACAGACAGGAAGTGTGACGCAGTTTAAAAATGGAGCTGATTTGTGGGTATGTTTCTGTAGTGTAGGCTGTAGGGCTAGATCTAATATATGGATCAGATAATTATGTGAGTGTATTTGTCTAGTCTTGTGTTTGCAGTGTTTATATCCTCATATGCGACTGTTGAAGTGGTTATGGGTCTGTTCGTGTCTGTTTATGTGTCTGCTTTTGTTTAGGCTTATTGTCTGCTCATGTGTTCTTTATTGTACATCCGTTTAATAGATTACCCCAGAAATAGAAGGCTCTGGATTAGGCAGATGTAAAACCGCAGCTAGTTCTAATCGTTGCTGATTACAGTGAGTCACAATAGTCAGTAAGAAAACAGATGCTGAACCGAACAATATAGAAACTATTAGTCTATTAGACATCAAAAGTAGACAATTGTGAGAACGTTGCCCAACAGTATGGAAACTTGGGTCTAGGTACATCAAATAACTCTAAGACCATCACACCAGCTTGACGTCTTAGCTTTATAACCTTAAAATATCATTGACTATTAGCATTATTGGTCAATTATCCAACTGGGAAGAGTATTGTAAGTTGGAGAATGAGATGAGACAGAATGAGTTCTTGAAGCGGCTATGACTCGGTTGGAGAACTTGAAATGAATTGTGACTGGCGGTTGAGACAGACCTAGTGAGGAATGCGGATGACCAGGTATACAGTGGGTTGGACGGATGGTGAAGAGTTCGTAAAGATATATATATGGGTTGGGAGTATTGTCAAGAGTTGCAGGTTTAGAAGAGGACTTTGAAGGGGGATTTGCTGTGGAATTTTAGCCTATAGTGCATATTTCGGCTCATATAGCTATGATAAATTTCAACTCACGACTTCCGAAGTGGAAACGAAGAAAACGAGTTATGTACGATGCATTTTTAATTTTTCAATTTAATTACAATAGTTATATCATGTCAGTTACTGGCCTAGTTAGCTACACCGGTAAGCGAGAGCGGCATACGTCTGTTGGTTGCAACGGACTGCGGTTCAAGCCCCGGGCTGGGCGTTGACATTCAGGGATTTAGATATTTCGGGCTAGCACGTGTGGGACGCAGGGGCGCAAACTGCTGCGGAGGCTCGGAGCGACCTTGGGCAAGTTGCTTATCCATCATTGTCTGTGGGGAAGGCAACGGGGAAACCACCTCACTCATCTCATCCCGGGTGGCGAAAGCCATAGAACTTGCATAAGGGCAGAGAACCATCATTATCATCATCATCATGTCAGTTAGTGACCTGATCGTTTTTAAATAATCTGAATTCTCTGACATAGGGTCACAACTCAACATCGATACAATGTTTGCACGTTCAGCGAAACTCTCTGGATGGTGCATGCAATGGATCAATGACTCCTCATTGCATGTAGACAGCACAATTCAGCAACATTCATTATTGGCAACATGTCTGCTTACATAATACATACATATATATATATATATATATATATATATATATATATATACATGTATATTCATTCCAAATGAATCCCAAACATCAAAAGCAAATCTAAATGCTTTTATCGAGCAACATGCAGGTTGTAGCCAAAAAAATCAATATTAAGAGGACAAAAAACATTGAGCTCGAAGTCATAGCAATCTCGATCCCGGTAGGGCTGTTATTTACTGTAAATATAGGAACACGCGGAAGCGGTGATGGCACTCTATCCATTAGAGTGGGTAAACCACAGTCCATTATCGAACTCATTTTTCAAGTAATTTGTTTGCAGAATAAAACCCAGATTCACCAAGCTCCATTAACCAATTATCACATTTCAACTAATTCGTGTGAAGCGCATTAATCAGATCCTCTATAAATGGTGCGAACAGCACGCCCGGTTTAAGTGCCCAACCTTGCATGCAGTCGAAAGTGCTAAGCGACACGGTCAAAAAACATTCGCCGAACAGAGTCGCATTCGGAATTGTAACGCGTATAGGCCATACATCTTTCGGCAGAAGATTGAAAAACATCAACGCAATGCTTCACGAAATCCGTCAAGAGCTGAGAAGATTTGCGGAAACGACTGGAATAAAGGGAATCGGGCGAATCGTCAAGACGTCAAGCCAGGTAATTCGATTCTTCTGGCTGATCTCCATTCTGGCTTGCGCATCCATTCTTTTCTTCCAAGTCACAAAGGTTCTCTGCAACTTCACGTCGCACACTGTGACGAGAAGCTCCAAAGTCGTCCAGACTACACCCACTTTTCCTGATGTCACCATTTGCAACCTTTTCCCGGTTTACAACATGAGCAGCGAAGGCTACAACGAATTCCTGAGAGCAATCGAAACCATGAAGCAGTTTGACGAGGACCTACAGATCATTAAAGGTTCGGTGATGTGGTCGTACGCTGGAGCCATCGTATATTATGCTGTTAACAGTCCACTATTGGCAGAGGTCAATGGCAGCGACGATGGCTTCGTCGTGAACTGTTCACAATACGGTTGGGACTTCTACGTGCCAACGCCATGTAAAGCCAAGCCAGTTCTCACAGCTCCGCTACAAAAATGCTACACTATCGAATTGGACTGGACCAATGGCTCCATAGCCGCAGTCACTGTGTTGATTTTCACCAATAATCTCCAGTCGCATATCATTGACGCCTACAATCCGTGGGTTCGTATTTCGTCTGGCACGGGCGCAAAAGTCATGATTCATCCAAGCGGCACCATTCCACATCCGAAAACCGCGACAATGGTCTCTACAGGAAACCAGGTGAACATTCTTCTCAAGCAGAACCACGATAATCGTCTGCCACAGCCGTATGGTAACTGCACCGATCGCGGCAGCCTGAATAATTCACAACCAAACTCGCCTAACTACAGCAATGGGGCTTGCATCAGTCTCTGTAGACAACGCCAGTTTATCAAAGAGTGCAAATGCCTCGACTATAGTGAATTCTTCACCGATGAAGATTTCAAGCAGGTAAACGGAACTTTCTGCTTCAACATCACCCAGACTCTCAGCGAGAAACCAGTTCTAAATGACACAGTGAAACGCCGCTTGGAATTCATGCAATGCCAGACAAACTTCGCACCTAACGAACGTGAGTGTGACTGCCCACTGCCCTGCACCGAAACCTACTACGAAACTACCGCTTCATCCTCACAATGGCCAAATCCATTCTACCATCTCTCCTTCTACAAACAGTTCATCAAGAATAATCTGCATTACGGTGACAAGTTTTCGAAATACGAAGAAATCCTGAAGAACTCAGAAAACCAAACAGAAGAGGAAACGCTAAACCAGATCAAAAGCCTTCGACTAATAGAAGATAATTTTCTTGAGGTTCTGATAATATTTTCCGACGACACCATCCAGACGTTTACAGATTCTGCGGCGATCACCTGGGACACTCTGGTGGCCAATTTGGGTGGATCATTCAACCTGTGGCTTGGAATTTGCGTTCCAACGTTTGCCGAAATAATAGAACTAATCTACTCGCTGCTGGTCATTGTGTGTTGCAAACGGAAAGCCAAAGTTATACAGGTGGTGCCTGAGAATAAACCAACTTTTTAGCATGGGGAAAAATTAGTTGCTTGTAACTGTTTGATGAACAGGAAAATACTCTACTCAATGAGTAGGCCTATACTCGTAAAACATTACTAATCTTAATTTTTTTAGTAGGCTACCCAGGATCTGGTGCATGACTGTAGAACTACTGTTGCCTTTTGTTGTGACAATTTTTGTTGTGGCAATATATATCTATAGGCTAATGTCTTGTGCAATTAGACACAAGTGCGACAGGACGTACGTTCATCACAATATGCAGCACTTCGTCTAAAGGGATCAATTTATATCATTTTAAACATTTCATTTCCATTGTTATTAGCTTGAATCTATTTAGACTACACAATTCTTTGCGTCGTATACAGTGAAACTTCTGCACATGCGTTATGATGCGTAGGCCCTATAATATACTAAGATCTAGGCTATATAATTTAGGCCTACTCGCCAATTCCATGTGGATCCATGGGGCATTAGTTGGTTTAATTGAATGCGTAATGCACGCCTCTGATTGCATGGTCATTGGTCACCCCAGCGGCATTAAATGAAGCAATCATGACCATAGGTAGGCGTAACTATGAGGCGGGGTCCAGGGGTGGACAAATGCCCCCTCCACCACTTTCGGGAAAGTCTTTTTTCGGGCAAACACAGGCCCGAACGACTAAAAAAGGTCGTCAACTTTTTTGACGGATATATTTTTTCGGGCAGAAGTTCAATCTTTGCCCCCCCCCACACTGCTGAAATCTCCCGTACGCCTATGATCATGACAACTATATGGGTGGTGGTATTTGCAGTTTAGCGTCACTGTGTGGTAACAAGGACCATTAGCGACGCCCTCCTCCTTTATCCAGACTTGGGACTGGCACTGGCGGAGTGCAACCAGTGGCGTAGTTACAACTATAATTAGCCTATAGTTTCGATCTTCCCTTTCAAGACGATCGAAACTTTGTCTGTAGGATCCTGTATCCACAGTGTATCGGAATCTCTAATGATTTATTTAAATTGGCACTCGATCCAATCCTCCAGCAACTATACAAATGTATATCCTAAGAACAGTCAAGTAAGGGAGTGCATGGTGAGGCTATGCCGTCAGGGGTGAAGGTTCATACCGAAGTACCTCCTAGGACCTAGGGCCTTACGCGAGGCGGACAGGTTCACCATGAACCCCGAACGATTGGCCAACGCAGGCGGCATGCAGGTGTTAGAAGGACACCTCAGGGCGAACGAGGTCAACAAAGACCCACCGGCCTCCTTACCCTGTCAAGAGAGAACTGGTCATCACCTGACAAAGCGACCAAGGAAACCCTATATGAAGATGAAGCTACACTTCATAAGGGCCTCATCGTCAGGAAACTGATGGAAGAGCAGAAAGAAAAGCGATCCTAAGCCCGATAACAAAACTTTGACTGTTAACCTTGTTAAACTAAGAATCAGTTTTGTTGCTATAACAAGTTGCGTCTGTTACAAGGTATATATACGTGCATGCATAAGGATCTTTCAAAATAAACGAATAGGCTATAGGGCCTAGGTGTAATTGATGTGTGGTCCGTGTAGGAGAAGAGTGTGCATATTTGAACTTAAGTATATAGATACGGATCACACATGTGCATGTCTATTATGTAGGCCTATAGCCTAATACCTGTGAGGTATCAATGACACGCACATAATTATGACTGAACTCAGTTTGATGTTTTGACACCTCAATTAATGTTTTGACACCTCAATTACTGGACTTGTCGGTGCTGATAGAATAGGCAAGATACATTAAGATACAATACATTAAGCATGTTATCTGTCTAGAAAACTCTAGATGTCTATGGACAAGAATGAGGATGGAAATAGACGTGTCTATTAGCCTAGTTATTTGTGACTGGTGGCAATTGGAACTTCTCTGATCTTGGAATGGAGGCCAGAGGTTCATTTACAACTCCATTAATGGATAAGAGACTACATATATATATATATATATATATATATATATATATATATATATATATATATATATATGGGCCTAATTGGCTGATTTAAACATGCAACAGACTCTAGGACTGGTGGTTTCTCCTCTCGACTATTGCAGCGCTCTCTATATGTCGGGTCCCGGCGATCCCGGATTGGGTGTCGTGACCGGGTTCTGCGCACAGCAGCACGTCTTAAGGTCGCATCCCTAGATTTGACCTAGTCACGGAGTATACATGCGGGTTGTAGGCTACTCCACTGGCTTATTTAAGTTCTTTTCCCACAGCTGATCTATAGGGTTTCTGCATTAGTCTGGCGCTGCATGGAGCCTGATGGAGGTTCTGGCTCCCCCATGTAGCCTACCTGCAGGAGCTCTGCCGTCTCACTTCTGGTGCCCAGCGGCGGTCTGACCTCCGATCAGCTGGACAAGCGGCTCCTGAGCTCTCAATTGGCTCCTCGCTCACGGACTGCTATATTATATAATGCAAAATGAGCCCAAAGTAGAAAGCTCACCTGAATGCGTTTACCGCCAATCATGTGCAACTAGGTCTATATCTGTTCGTCATCAATTATATCTACAGAAATGACACGGATCGCTAATTGGTAACAACATAATTGGAATGCGCAGAAACGACTGTAGTAGCATTCATCCCTTATAGTGCGGGAAATCACGTTCCATTAACATAAATACGACATGCATGTATTCAAAATTCACATTCAAGTAATTCGCATGCAGAATAATTAATACCACCCACTCTAAAATGAAGCAAACAGCATATATACAGCGTGTGAGGAACAGTAGTTACTCTGCAGTCATATGCGGTAATACAGACTTTTCGGTGGAAAACATTCGACGAAGAGGCCAACAGCAACATTCGGATTGGTTACTCGGATGCTACTCACCTTTCTATTAAAAAAAATACATTAATGCAATGCTGAACGAAACCCGTCAAGAGTTGAGAAGATTTGCCGAAACGACAGGAATAAAGGGAGTCGGTCGAATCGTCAAGTCTACAAGCAAGGTAATTCGATTCTTCTGGCTGATCTCCATTCTGGCTTGTCTAGTAATTCTTCTATTCCAGCTCTACAATGTACTTTATAACTACACTTCGCACACTGTGACGAGAAGCTCCAAAGTGTTTCACACTAAACCGAACTTTCCAGATGTAACAATCTGCAACCTTTTCCCAGTCTACAATATTAGCAGCACCAGCTACAACGAATATTTGAAAACGATCGAAACTATGAAGGAGTATGTACCTGAATCACAACTGACTAGAGATTCAGAATTGTGGACGAATATTAGATCAATTGAATTCTACAACGCGAACACTCCTCTAACAAAGCAGTTCCATGAAACCCTTGATGGGTTCATCGTGCAATGTCTACAGTACGATTGGGACATGTACAAATCGGCGCCATGTAAAACCAAGGCAGTTCTGACTCCTCCATTACAAAAGTGTCACCAGATCATTTCGAAGAACGACACTGTTGCTGCAATCACAGTGTTGATATTCACGAACAGTTTCCAGTCGCAAATCATTGACGGCTACAATTCCTGGATCCGAATGTCTACAGGCACGGGCGCACGTGTCATGATTCATCCAAGCGGAACCCTTCCCAATCCGAGAACATCGATAATGATCTCTACAGGAAACCAACTCAACATCCAACTCACGCAGACGACCGTCAATCGTCTCCCGCATCCGTATGGCAACTGCACCTACCAGAAGCGCCTGATACCGTCGCAAACAAACTCGCCAATCTACAGCAGCGTCAGTTGCACCAGTCTCTGTAGACAACGCCAGATGATTGAGAAATGCAAATGTCTTGACAACGGTGAGATCTTCACCAATAAAGAATTCAATCTTGTAAATGGTTCGTTCTGTGCCAACATCACCGAGGCCGTCAACGGGTCTCAACTTCCCAAGGAAGCAGCAAGACATCGTTTGAAATTGATCCTTTGCCAGGAAAATTTCGCACCTAACGAGGATGCTTGCGAATGTCCGATAGCTTGCTCAGAAACAAATTACGACCCTATGGTTTCATCTTCACAATGGCCAAATCCACTTTACCAACTCTCCTTTTACAAACGGTTCATCCAGAAAAGCGTTCTGTATGGCAGCAAGTTCTCGATCTACGAAGAAATCCTGAAGAACGCCGCAAACAAAACCGATGAGGAAACGGTCTATCAGATCAAGAACTTTCGACTGATACAAGACAATTTCCTTGAGATTGTGATACTGTTTTCCGAGAAGAAAATCTACGAGTTCACCAATTCAGCGGCGATCACCTGGGACACCCTGGTGGCTAATTTGGGTGGATCATTCAACCTGTGGCTTGGTATCTGCGTTCCAACGTTTGTCGAAATAATAGAACTGATCTACTCGTTGCTGGCAATAGTGTGCGGCAAAAGGAGAGCCAACCTTATTCATGTAGTACCTGACAGGAAAGAGTCTACGTTGTGATGAACTGGAAACCATAAGTGCTCTGTATAATGCAAGAAAGTGTTGTATGCCTACGTGTACAGCTTGTTTCAAAACAGGAAACTGCGTAGCTGGACTACAAGATTGGAGTATGTCGCGAAAAACGGTTTTAAGACTTTTGCACAAATGGACACTCGGGCAAGTCAACTGGAAAGGCCGAGGAATCCTGACAAACAAAATCAATTCATCTAATCGCATATGATGATTTATAAATCACCTCTTGCAGTAGGTCTACAAGCTATTCAGAAGCGCTGTTATCATAGCCTCGAGGAAATAAGAAAGTCTTCCTGAATGTATGACATGCATACATAATATCCATTATAGCGCCTTACAATAATCTTACAATAATCTCACCTAAGAAGGCGCTCAAGAAGCGAAAACAAGATGGTGGCAACCCGACCAGCGTTTAATCTAGACATCTCCATGCAGGTGGGAAGTTCTCCCAGGAATAAAAATGAGCAAAATGGAGCAGTCGGGTAGGATTTGTGAGTGAAAAAACAGTGCATTCTCAGTTTTGTATAAAAGACCTGCGGAGAGACAACAAGAGGCGAAGTTTGGGTGAGTTCGTAGGATGAGTCAGGTATTTGTCGTACAACTGGAGGGAGTTAACCGACTTCAAAAGAGGCGGAACAGCAATGGATATATAGGCCTAAAGCAATTAGCAAATTTTAGGTAATGGAAGGACGGAGCAGTTGTAGGCCTAACAGATCAAAAATATAGCAGGCTCATGATCATTTAAATGCTTTTATAGGCATTTGGCAATTTGCAATAACTGTTTTTCTAATCGATTAACGCATATCAACATACACGCAACTGATATTGATCCACAAGAAAGCTTTATGGCAGAATGTGCAAATACAGGCTAGTGGTAGGCTGCGCGCATTCAAAACAGTGGGAAAACTAAGTTCCATTAACGCATCCAAAACAGTGGCAAAACTAAGTTCCATTAACGCAAATTGCCTTCCATGCAATTCGCTTGCAGTACTATTTTCAGATTCAATAAAAGTGACCTGCATATATCCAGTAAGCTTAGGCCTTAAAACGCGCTCAAAAAGCTGCCGTCACAATCCTATATAGACGCAAGTAACATGGTCGAGAAACACCTGACGAAAATTCTGATAGTTACGCGTAGGCCATAATCTATCCATAATCTGTCAGCGCTCGTGAATAAGCTGGTGCCCCGCGCTTGGCTTTCCAGTAGCGATTTAGAAATTTGGAGATTACGATTACGATTACGATTAGGCTACGATTATCCACAACTGCCGAGAAGACAGCATTGCAATGTTGAACGAAATCCGCCAAGAGCTGAGAAGATTTGCGGAAACGACTGGAATAAAGGGAATCGGTCGAATCGTGAAGACGACAAGCAAGGTAATTCGATTCTTCTGGTTGATCTCCATTCTGGCCTGCGCTGCATTCCTTCTTTACCAACTCAAAAGTGTACTCTCGAACTACACGTCGCACACTGTGACCAGAAGCTCCAAAGTGGTTCACGCTAAACCGACCTTCCCAGAGGTCACCGTCTGCAACCTTTTCTCCGTCAACAACTTGAGTAGCTCAAGCTACAGTGAATACCTGAACACGATCGAAACCATAAGGAAGTATGAACTTGGAGGACAAATTACTGAAAATTCCGATCTTTGGACGATAATGAAATCAATTACGTATTACAACGTTAACACTCCATTATTGGAAGAAGTCAATGCCAGCAACGATGGTTTGGTCGTGGACTGTACACAATACGGTTGGGATCTATACATGCCAAAGCCATGTAAAACCAAGCCAGTCCTCACAATTCCGCTACAAAAATGTCACCAGATCGTATTGGACTGGACCAACGGCACTGTAGCCGCAGTCACTGTGTTGATTTTCACCAATAATCTCCAGTCGCAAATCATTGACGGCTACCATTCCTGGATCCGAATGTCGACAGGCACGGGTGCAAACGTCCTCATTCATCCGAGGGGCACCCTTCCCAATTCGAAAACTGCGACCATGATCTCTGCAGGAAACCAGGCGAACATTCTTCTCAAGCAGACGAAAGTCAGTGTTCTCCCAAAGCCATATGGCAACTGCACCGATCGCGACAGACTGAATTCCCAACCGAACTCGCCTAACTACAGCACCTGGCCTTGCATCAGCATCTGCAGGCAACGCCAGATAGTAGGGAAGTGCAAATGTCTTGACAACAGTGAACTCTTCACCGATGAGGAACTCGATCTCGCGAACCGTACGTTCTGCACCAACATCACACAGACCGCCGACGAGAATAAACCGCTTCTTCCGGAAAGAGTGAGACGACGTCTGGAATTCATCCAATGCCAAACAACCTTCGTACCCAACGAAAGTGTCTGCAACTGTCCCACACCTTGCTCAGAAACGTACTACGACACTACCGCTTCATCTTCCCAATGGCCAAATCCGCTCTACCACCTCTCCTTTTACAAGCAGTACATCCGGAATAAAGATCAGTACGGCAGCAAGTTCTCGATCTACGAAGAAATCCTGATGAACTCATCAAACCAAACAGACGAGGAAACACTCGTGCAAATCAAAAGAGTTCGACTGATTGAAGACAATTTTCTTGAGCTAACGATAATGTTTTCGGAGGAAACCATCAATGAGATTACGGATTCCGCGGCAATCACCTGGGACACTCTTGTGGCCAATTTGGGTGGATCATTCAACCTGTGGCTTGGAATCTGCGTCCCAACATTTGCCGAAATAATAGAACTAATCTACTCGCTGCTGGTCATTGTGTGTTGCAAAAGGAAAGGAAACGTTATTCAAGTGGTGCCTGACAGGAAACCAACCATCTAGCGTAGAGGAATCAAGTGCATTAAACAGTCTGGTGGATAGGAAATAATAGGCTATATCCTACTCATGAAACATTACTATTCTTAATTTCTGGTATACAGAGGACGTTGGGCATGACATGCCTTTTGTTATGGCAGTTTCTACACAATGCCCTATGCATTAAACACAAGTGCGGTAAAAGTGATGTTCGTTATAATCAACTTCATCCCGTGTAAGGGAGTCAACTTCCAGCAGTATCAACGTTTCATTCTAAAATTGCATTTAGCTTGAATACATGCACATTTAGACTAGCCTACTTGATGGGATCAATCCGACATAGTGCGAAACATGGACACAAACATTAAACGTTTTGCACAGATCAATATTATCCTCTTATGGAACATTAGTTGGGTATAGTACACGTACAGCTCGTTTTTACTTCGGCCTGCGGCGCGACACTCACGTCTGTTAAATCAACGAAGCCGATTTCAGACGACAAGGTCCTGCGCACTTTTATTGACATTTTCAACAAACAATTCATCAGCAAATAGTTAATGCAAACAGAATTGATATTGATCTTTCGGAACCGACTTCCCATAAAATCTGAGCGCTTACTACATAATTTTATAGGTAGCAATAATAATTGTTTCCCACTGCAGCAATTACCGCCATTATGCGGTATTCGCTAATCGCTCTTCAAATGATTCGAACGCGCAATTAATCAGATAGATCTACAATATAAACGAAGCACAAACAGAACGTATCCAGTAACGTGTTCTACTCCGTGACTATAATATTCCTAAGCGACACGGTCGAAATCACTCAACGAACATAGTTAACTTTGGACTGGCTGCTGGAAGGTTACAGGCCCCTACACCTTTTTACACAAAGATTAATGCAATGCTGAACGAAACCCGTCAAGAGCTGAGAAGATTTGCCGAGACCACAGGAATAAAGGGAGTCGGTCGAATCGTCAAGACCTCAAGCAAGGTAATTCGATTCTTCTGGCTGATCTCCATTGTTATTTGCTTTGGTCTTCTTCTCTTCCAACTCTATAGTGTACTTTATAATTACACTTCGCACGCTGTGACCAGAAGCTCCAAAGTGCTTCACACTAAACCGAACTTTCCCGATGTCACAATCTGCAACCTTTTCCCGGTCTACAACATGAGCAGCGCCAGCTACAATGAGTACCTGAAAACGATCGAAACCATGATGCAGTATATACCCGAAGAACAACAGACCACGGGTTCAAGATTGCTAGCGGTCGTGAAATCCATTGAATTCTACAACGCGAACACTCCACTAATGGAGGAATTCCGCGAAAACGATGGCTTCGTCGTGGAGTGTCAACAATACGGTTGGGACATGTACACACCGGCTCCATGTACCACCACGGCAGTTCTGACACCTCCATTGCAAAAGTGTCACCAGATCGAGCTGGACCGAACCAACGGCACTGTAGCCGCAGTCACAGTGTTGCTCTTCACGAACAATTTCCAATCTGAAATCATCGACGGCTACAATTCTTGGATTCGTGTATCGATGGGCACAGGCGCACGCGTCATGATTCATCCAAGGGGCACGCTTCCAAATTCGAAAGCATCGATAATGGTCTCGGCAGGAAACCAACTGAACATCCAACTCACGCAGACGACCGTCAATCGTCTCCCTAAGCCGTATGGCGACTGCACCGATCGGGAACTGCTCGTACCGTCACAGTCGGACTCGCAAATCTACAGCACCTCGGCTTGTATCAGTCTCTGCAGACAACGCCAGATGATCAAAGAATGCAAATGTCTCGACAACGATGAGATCTTCACCGATGAAGAATTCAACCTCGTAAACGGTTCGTTCTGCGCCAACATCACCGAGGCCGTCAACGGGTCTGAACTTCCCGTGGAAGCGGCGAGACGTCGGTTGGAATTGATCCTCTGCCAGGGTACCTTCGTGCCTGACGAGGATGCCTGTGACTGCCCGATACCTTGCTCAGAAACGTACTACGACACGAGCGCTTCATCTTCGCAATGGCCAAATCCGCTCTACCACCTTTCCTTTTACAAACAGTTCATCCGGAATAATGTACTCTATGGTGACAAGTTTTCGACCTACGAGGACATCCTGAAGAACTCCGATAACCAATCGAACGAGGAAACGGTAAAGCAAATCAAAAGTCTAAGGCTAATCGAAGACAATTTTCTTGAGGTGTTGCTAACGTTTTCCGATGAGAAAATCAACGTGTATGCGGATTCCGCGACGGTCACCTGGGACACCCTGGTGGCCAATTTGGGTGGATCGTTCAACCTGTGGCTTGGAATCTGCGTTCCAACGTTTGCCGAAATAATAGAACTAATCTGTTCGCTGCTGGTAATAGCGTGCGGCAAAAGATCGAGAGCCAAAGTTATTCAGGTAGTGCCTGACAAGAAATCGAATTTTATATGGACAGGAGATTAGCACACTGTCTGATGCAGACATGCGGAGACCTGGGCGGAGACTTGGGGACACGAAGTCGCCGAAAAAGTTTCCATATTCAAATTTAGATTTGAGTCATCTGGCCAAAACCTGAAAATTTTTAATTAATTTTCTCAGCCAAAAAAGTTGATGACCTTTTTTTAGTCATCTGGCTGAAATCTCAAGGAAATTTTCTATTTTCTCTGCCCAAAAGTTGATGAAAAGTCCTCACGCTCAACTATTGGGGGGGGGGGGACGAATGCATGGGCCGTCCCCCCCAACTCCTTCATTAGGGGGGAGACCGTCCCTCTGTCCCCCCTAGGTTTCCGCCAATGGATGCAGAACGAATTACACTGCAATGGGATCATTTTTGGCACCAAAACTACATAACGTAGCTGGACTGCAATGCTATGCGACATAAAACTGTTAACGCCGATCTGAGCAACAGAACAGTCGTGGACAAGACAAACATATCAACCACTTGAAACCCAAGGAATGCAGAAAAATATTATCATAGGACCTAGCTTAATGCTTACAGCAAGGTATTGCACTTGTAGGTTAATAGATGCACCTGAAAGAAATTTACTATCATGCGACATTTTAAAATGTTGTCACCGGTGACCTGTTGTCAATTATGTTGAGTTTGCTTACTGATGTCTTTTAAGGCCTGTGTCTAATTTATTCTCAATCTTTCCATCTTGGCATCAATCTCCAAATTTTAACAAAAGAAACTTCTGCACCAGCTCATGAAGCAAGTTAACAACAAGTGACAATTAAAAAATTATATTAAATTAGTAACAGTTGAACAATGTAGTTCATAGTAGTTCATAAATCGTAACTTTATTTTAAAAATACCTTGTCCAGTCCTATAGTGACGTCAGATAGGAAAGTAGTTTGAAGCATTTATCCACATTGTATAAATTGCTCAGTATAACATCACAAGCTAACAAAAGAAGCACAAAGGTCATTTAAAGCGGTAGCTAGAGATTCAATAATTATTAATTAAAGCATACATAGCAAACCGATTTGAAACAGTCATTTTTTTAAACATCAACATTTCTTGAAATGAGCAAAACAGTATCAAGCAATGCGTACGAACTTTATTTAAAGCTGCTGGTTTGGTTCATCTCAAGCTGGATCACAGCATATATATTATATCCCATTAGTACGTATGCAGAAATCCGGGAAAGTTGAACCTCCTCTCCACGGTGAAAAAGGCACGGGCTGCCCTCTACAAGTTGGCCTACACAAAAAATTGCCTAGAAGCTACAATGGAAGTTGCTATGTATGTCTGTGGCACAATGAACTCGCTCTCTGTCGTTCAACTAAATTTTGGCCTCTATGTCCCCGATCAGATTATATCAGAATTTGTGGCAAATGAAGTGCATGAAAGTAGTTTCTACTGTAGTCAGGGCTGAAAGTGAGCCGGGTCGGTCCGGGTCTGAGACCCGGCATCTATTTTCGAGACCTGCTGTTGCCGGATCTCAGCAGGGTCGCATAAAAGGTCGCCAGGTGCCAAAACTAGGTAAAAATTTTAGGATTTTCGATAATTTGGGGCAAATTACCAAAAAAAAGTCGTACGAAAAATTTACCGGTCAAAGGCGTGCTCGTCCGCCAAAGTGAGGCCCGGCAACTTTTCCAAACCACTTTCAGCCCTGACTGTAGTAATAATGCCATTATAACAACAAGGTAGTCTAAGGCAACCAATAATACATTCGTTAATGATAAAACACAGATCATCTGTAACAAGACTTCTACCGTCTTTCAGAAAATTCAACGCTCAAAAGAAACTTCGTGAAATGAAAATACAAGTTAAAAACCGATGCCAACGATAAAAATTCGGCAGAATCCGCAGCACCTACCATTCTAAACATTGGCTGCGAAAGCCAGCAAACTGTTTCCTCTAGCTTCCACATAGCAAGACTCACAATAACATATTAATTTATGTTGCAAAAATTAACACTGAAACATACTTTCGATGACCAAATCACATTCACGTAATTAGAAAGATGATCATTCATGGAAAAGTTTCAACTGTTGACATTTAAAACACACAAAAATAAACTGTTGACATTCAAAAACACAAAAACAAAACAGCAAATCCACTTAGTCATTAGATAATACACAAAAAACAACAGAGTCACAAAAATTCGATCCATTTGTGAATTTTTATCCAAACAAAATCAACATTGTCATTTATAAATGATGCAACTCGGTACCCCTACCCTCTGGCAACTCGACTCGACCTCTTTCGGACAACCCTTTTGGACCCCCCCCTCTGACTCGATGTAGCTCCTGTGAATAAGCTGGTTCCCTGTGTCTGGCCTTCGAGTAATGTTTTATCAATTTGGTTTACAATCACGAAGACTTTCCATTTCTACTCTAGCTCAACCAGAAAGCTCAATTTTGACTAGAAAAGGCAAGTGGACTGGCTGGCATCTTAATGTGACAAAGTTTAGTCTTTGGCAAGTTCATTGACTTCCAATGCATTCATACAGAATTATACGAATACATGTGTGAATTTATACAAAGCAATGCGTATCACGCAGCGTATGTAACAGAACACAGTAGCAAGCAAGATAGTTATTAACGTGAAAAAGAAAATATACGGTAATGCAGGCTATAGCTTACCATGAAAATTATGCTACTGGATGAGAAAGAACTAACACATGACCTTAGGATTTTTGCAAACTGGAATTTTCATTATCTTCTTAGCTTCAATCAAGCATAAAGGGGAAGTTCAAAACTACGATGCCACTCAGAAGAACTAATTCAAGTAATGGAAAATGCTGATTTCTACCGCAAAGAAAGATAATAAATTGAACACACAATTCAACAGATAACTTCCCAACTTCAATGCATAAATGTTACAAACTAAACCCTAAATGGCATGCAATGCTCGAAAATACACTGATGACCTCGTGGCTACAATAATAATAATAATGACAACTTATACGGTGCCGTAACCATGCCGAGCTATTAATGCAATATACCTATTAATGCTAGATAGATATACCCCCGGTAGTTATTAATAATATATAGCTATCAATGCAAGATATAATAGAAATTAGCCCGAGATCTAGCTACTAATGTGAGATATAGCAAATTAATTTGAGATCTAGCTATATAATATATACATAGCAATTAATGTAAGAAGATACATGTAACTTCTATGTCGCTGTGATTTTTATCATATTTATATTTACTCCATTTTATAACGAATAAAACATTGGCACCTCAGAAGTTATTATTCGTTACAACTATTACAATGCCATTGTGTAAAATGCATCAGGGTGTGACCAGACATCTCCATAGCACCATTCAATTTATCCTCCGCATCGTGCACTGCACATAAGCGCTCCAACACCATTTCATAACATTAGTTAATTTACACATTTTTGCGAAATCGACAGAATCACAGCAATAGGTGAGCAAAAACCGATCTCGCGCACGATCGAATTCCAGGTATATACAGCACAATCTGCAGTGGATGAAGACATTATCAAGTCAACCATGACGATGTGACTTGATGGTCTAGTTGTGTGAGCTGGGACAGACCACCATCGGGAGTTTTGTGCCAAGAACCTTGTCAATGGCACCGACCACTTCACCGTTGTAACCCAAGTATTCGAGGAAGAAGGTTGGTCCGACTCTGAAAAACAAAGACGTAATATATTGTAATTGTAATCACAAATTTATGCCTCACCTTGTTAGGGTAGCCTCACCAGACTTAAGGCCATGTAATCTTTATTATCATATGATTAGTAAGTGTTGAGGATAGTTTTCAAATAGTCCAGTCACACATGGACCAACACCGCCCATTGAATTCCGGGCTATGAATGGCCTAGATAAAAGTCCAAGGCTGGAACAGTCAGCAGAGTCACAGAAAAGGTAAAACTCCATGGAGGATCAAATCAGTGGCGATGACGATGACGAAGGTGGGATCACATCCCATTTACGGGGGGGGGGGGGGGGCTTGGCAAACAAAAGGTAAGTCAGTCATTCTTACCTATCAGCATGGTAGTTAGTCACAGTTGAGAGCTGAGAGCGAGAAAGACAAAGGTTGAAACAACAGAGGCATTGGCTGTTGTTTCAAGTGTGGCACCTATCTTTGACTGTGCAGAAGTTCAGACAATCAGCAGTTGAATATGACAGGGTTGGTAGGTGAGGAGTAGATGAACAACCAAGTAACTCAGAGAGCACAGTCCAGAGGTGATGTGAGTTCCACCTTTATCAGAGATGCCCAGTAACTTAATCATATTAGCTTCTATCTTAATCACCTAATGGACCATGATTACGATAACGATTGAAAATGACAAAGACATCACATATTCGATACCTTTCTAATACTTGGACGCATGCTGACGTGCAAAACCCCAGCAGAGCGAGAATGACTTGGCAGCCGTGATGTCGAATGTCGCTATCAGATGACTGCATCAGTTTGACAATGACCGATTCCAGGCTTCCCAGCTGTATATAATCAACGAAAGACATTCACAGCATAAACCGCAAATCTAATAATACACCACCTCACCACATCTCCCTTTCTCCCACATTCTCAGCTCACAAACCAATCTACCTACGTAATTCGAAGGCCAACTGAGCAACTACAACTAGGGGTGACTATCAATATTCGCCTGAATATGAATAATTGGACCACTATTCGACCGAATACGAATAGTGTACAAAATAGGTCTACTGACAACATTCCGAATTTCACATATTTATATAAAAGTTTCAGTTCAGTAAATGTAATACATAAACTAAAAGTAAAACAGCCAACTACATGCAAGTTTTGCATCTTTCTGACCATCTGTATACAATCGTTTACAGCAGCCACAAAAGTGGAAACAGATGTCATGTGACCACTATTCGTATTCAGTCTGACCGCTACTATTCTGCCGAATAACGAACCAGCTATTTAACCAGCTATTCATTTACAAAGTATTTTGAACACAAAATTATCATGAAATTAAACTCACCAATATTTCACAGTTGTTGCGGAATTTCGAGAAGTTGGCCAATCCACGAGCGACGTGCCTCAGCACGACTTGAGTCTCGTCGGCTAAGCTATCGAGAAGGCGACACATCTGGATGAGATGTTCGGTTAGAGCTGCCTGGAAAAGTATAAGAAAAATAAATAATAAAATAATAAATGTTTCTGCCTTTCCAGCGCAGGATCTCAACGACGATTAGGTGCCATTCCAGATGTTTTTATTTTGTTCTTAATTAATAATTAAGTCCCTGAGGGATCCTAAATACCTCGAGGCATTTAAATAAATAAGTATGACATAAATAAATAAGGATTCCTTTATCACATGGTAAAGTCAAGAACTCGACTCATTTTATGACATTCCAGCATTAAAAAATGTAAATAAAGCCCATCCATGGTGGAGAGTAACATCAAGATACAATCAAACAATGCTGGCAACAACCCTTCTCGCTGACCTCTCCTGATTTTCACCTGGCACTGGAATGAACAGGAATGTTTAGGTACTGCAGACTTGATGTAGCGCTGGTGTTTAAGCTGGTCTCTCTGATGTGGTTTTTGTGGGCGATATGAAATTCTCAAAGATTTACATTTATGCAATGAAGCAATAATCTAGTACCAAAACTATCTGTAAAACACTGAACAGCAATCCTCCTGGAGGAGGATACCCTAGACAACAAATCTACTGGGCTGGGATAGTAATCTTCCTTTACAAAAACTTGACAATATTTAAGTCTGTAGTCCTGAGATATGCCCAGGAAATTTGTATCAGCTGCCATGTCACCTCAAACACAAGCCAACGTGAGGCAAGAGACTTGCAACTATCAACAAGTACCGTAATCATCACCTGAGAAATTTCATCACTCGCCAGATTTGCGACAAGACAGGAGACGTTGGCAAGAACAGAAAGACTCATCGGTCTGTAGGTCAACACCTCTGCTAACAGACTGCCATTGTAAACATCCTCCTACAAAAAAAAACAACACTAAACTAAACACAGGGATTCTGCCATGTAATGTAACAAAACATTTATTATAACACCTTTCAGACTGAAGACACAAAGAATAAACAACATGCACAATCCATAGAACTCAAACATACTCGCCAAATTATATTAAGTATTTGGGCTCACAAACTGGTAATCCTCTAAATGTAATGCAACAACTACAAATCTGCATAGCACCATTTCAAAGACAATTACCTCGACTAATCTCTGTCTGTGCCACAAGGAACCGCTCGAGATCTGCGCAAGAATCTGCAACGTGACATCTTGAACCTGAAAAACAATACGAACGTAACAATGGAATGATATTTAACAGCAGAAAATATACTAAGAACATCCACTCTGACGTTCTTATTCATAATTTCATCAACCAAACCCTTTATAAATACCAATAAAAATGTTACACTTTGACAATTCATTAATAATACAAAACTGCAGCAGTGCGCACGGAATGAGTCATTGACCTCATTGTAGTGTATATTCAAAATTCTAAGGATTTCAAACAGACAAAACAAATACACCAGGGATAATTAATTAATTTTTTTATTTCTCGCATTTGCCATAGCGCCACTTCAAGCTCACTACTCAGAGGCGCCCCCGACCACAGCACATACACTGCATCGGAGTTTCATGCCGAAGCGTACGAGCAATTGCGAGTGAAAAACTTTGCTCAAGGTCCCTAAGCGGGGACTTGAGGTGGATTCGAACCTGGAACCCTCCAGCTCCAAAGCAATGAACCCACCACTACACCCATATTTCAAGAAGACTCAAAATCAGCCATCGGATGAAGTCCAGAGAAAGATGAGTGCTTATGAGTAACTGTTTAACAGCAATTATTGATCAATAACTCTAAAGTTCGGAAAATCATAGATCTAAAATATTTCAACTGACATCACAGACATATACAAAGTTAGAGCGACCTTTTCGTCGTCTGACGTCGACAGAATGAGAAGTTTAGCGAGCGTGTGACTTTGTTTATTGTTGACGATGGCGGTGTAGATGTGCGGATGGTTGCAGATGACGCTAAGGCATTCGAGCGCTGGAAGGCACGCTGGACCCATGTTCGTGTTGCAGTACGGCACCAGTGCATCGACTGTACCTTCCTGTAAAGCTAAAATTAGAAGTTTACGCAAATTTCAGACTATTGCAGCCACTGAATTTATCAGAATCAATACCTGGATGATCATTGCTTCATACATTTTCCCATTAAATTAATTCGTCACGTGGATCTATCTATATAGTGTCTCTTCAGGAGCGCTCCCGACCCAACCACGGTTAAAGAAGACCGTTTTAAGATTGCGATATAATGTGTCAGAGGGAACCCTTGGCAACAGGCACAGGTATGAAGATAGCTCATTCCAGACCAAAAAGTTAGGAAGAGAAAGCACGCCTGCTGCCTGATAGAAGCACGCGCATATTGGACAAGTAGTCCACCCTATGCAGAGGAGCGAATGGAATGGCAGGCCTGGTCATACTGTGTGGAGTGGCAAATCTCCCTGAGATAGGCTGGGGCCAGAGCAAGGATGCAGTGCCGAAACCCTATAAACAATTACATGAGAAGTACTTCAAACTGTCCATAGATCTGTAAGTGGAGTTCTTGAGAGCGCTACAAGTTTATAAATTCCGAAAACTCAACTACCTACAAGTCTATAAATTCCGAAAACTCAACTACCTACAAGTCTATAAATTCCGAAAACTCAACTACCTACAAGTATATAAATTCTGAAAACTCAACTACCTACAAGTCTATAAATTCCGAAAACTCAACTACCTACAAGTATATAAATTCTGAAAACTCAACTACCTACAAGTATATAAATTCCGAAAACTCAACTACCTACAAGTATATAAATTCCGAAAACTCAACTACCTACAAGTCTATAAATTCTGAAAACTCAACTACCTACAAGTCTATAAATTCTGAAAACTGAACTACCTACAAGTATATAAATTCTGAAAACTCAACTACCTACAAGTATATAAATTCCGAAAACTCAACTACCTACAAGTCTATAAATTCCGAAAACTCAACTACCTACAAGTATATAAATTCTGAAAACTCAACTACCTACAAGTATATAAATTCCGAAAACTCAACTACCTACAAGTATATAAATTCCGAAAACTCAACTACCTACAAGTCTATAAATTCTGAAAACTCAACTACCTACAAGTCTATAAATTCTGAAAACTGAACTACCTACAAGTATATAAATTCTGAAAACTCAACTACCTACAAGTATATAAATTCCGAAAACTCAAGTACCTACAAGTCTATAAATTCCGAAAACTCAACTACCTACAAGTCTATAAATTCTGAAAACTGAACTACCTACAAGTATATAAATTCTGAAAACTCAACTACCTACAAGTATATAAATTCTACCTAGTAGTTTGACGGTTTCGGATGAACACAGCAGACGAATGACGCCGATGATGTCGCATAACAACGCATGCTGACTTCTGTCCGTGTCCTCAAATTTTCTGCAATGATACACATAAAACAACGTATGTAAAACATGCTTTCATAAAGTTTGGTAATTCAATTTGAAAAGACAATTGATTTACAGACTCAAAAGGTCTTCATTCATTCTATTAGAGGACTTACCTATGCAGCACACTCCTAAGAGGTGCTTCTAGGCTAGCCATGGCAAAAGAGAACAGTTTCTAAACAGTATTTTCAGAACAGAACCTGCGGAACAGTACATGCAAAACAGCTCTTGTATAACAGAGCTTGTAGAACAGTACTGTAAAACAGTACTTGTAGAACAGTGTTTGTAGAACAGTACATGCAAAACAGTTCTTGTAGAACAAGACATGTAAAAAAAGTATTTTAAGAATATTACTTGTAGAAGACTTGCGCAGTGTACTTGGTAAAATGAAGACATGGATCAAAATGGATGCTATACCAAGTGGATGAGCCAGTTAACCACAAACTATGCACAACATTACACAGTAGAAACGTGTGCAAAAAGGGATTCATCTTGAGCCATAGAAATGATAGAATGAAGATTTCTGCAGCCAGCCAAACCTGAAATGGGGGCAGCAGGGCTCCCATGCATAGGCAGGCTTGAGTGGGTGGGAGCAATTCTCATCGGGCATCACCACACCACACCAAGATCAAAACATTTAGTCTAATAAACACTGAGCACTATCTATACATGCAGCCAATAAAGTTATCTGCAGTGTGTCAGATACCTTCAAAAACTACTCACATTGCACGAAAATTGTTGCTTGCCATATGATTGCATTATAAATATTATAAGACAGTTGTTTTGCAAATATCCCAACGCATTGTAAAAAAATTACATTGGCAATTTTGAAAGCAATTACGAGCACATCTGAAAGCGAAACCAAGCCACAAACTCAAGCAATTTAAGATGAAGGGAAGGAAAAACAAACTTTAATCCACATATGAAAACTAATTGCTCTCAGTCAAGGTCCAGCTGAGCATACAATTTGAACAACTTTTCGTTGAGAGCCTCTATTGACTGCAATTGCGGAAACACACCCACACAACCTCCACACACACACACGTACGAATGCACACACGCATACAAACATACACACACTCACACACACACACACAAACGTACACACACACACACACACAAACGTACACACAACAAACAAACACACACACACACACACACTCTCACGCTCAACAAACACACACACACACTCAACAAACACACACATTCACACACGCACACACACAAACATATACACAACAAACAAACAAACACACACACACAAACATACACATACATACACGCACATATACACACAACAAACAAACACACACACAAACATACACATACATACACGGACACATACACACAACAAACACACACACACACACACACAATGATGAATGTAAAAAAATACGGATAGCAATTTGTTACCGCTGAATTCATTAATCACAATTTGCATTAGCAATCATCCATGGGAATAACACATACATAGCCACAACAATTATAATTTTCATGGAAGTAACATAGTCAGCAAAACTCAGCATACATACAGATTTTTTAAAATTATGCTATAAATAACTTATCTAGTCTTAGTGTCTGATAAGGCAACGCATTTGGAAAAACAAGGAATAAAGTACAATAGCTGACATGTTTTCTAAAATGTTTTTACACAGCAGAGGCCTTAAGAGTGGGACATGTTTGTCGGATGGATAAAGTGTTCAGCCAGCAATGAGGAGGTATTCAAGTTTCAACTCAGGCAGACACTGAGTAAGGACATTCAGCAAGTCCTTCACATGCATTTACTTCAAATTTTAATCCCAAATTCATATCTATCCCAACTCATCAAGCACAAATCAGAGGCGCTGAATGTAAAAAGTCATTCAACGTACTTGGTTAGAAGTTTGATGGTTCCGACTGATGCCAGGTAGTTGTGCAGTGCAGGATGTGAGGCAAGCCTAGTGATGGCCTTCAGAAATGTACTCTTGAACAAAGAAAAAACACACGATCTGTGATCATGATTGTGAGAAATCATAATAATTACAATCGTCACTACACACACGCTAGCTGTCTGCCTAATGCATGGGACAGTTTTCACGACCACTAGAGGTGCCATTTATATAAAAACTCGAGACAAATAGATCTATTTAAATAATCATACTATAAGTTCTGCCATTAATTTTTTTAACTCGTGTACACTGCAGCAATCTTTACATCAGCCGCGGCTCAGCTAGTGTTTGGTACAAACCGTTTTATATTTTGCATTTGCTATAGCGCCCCTTCACGCTCACTACTCAGAAGCGCTCCACACTACAGCACGGACACTGCATCGGGGTTTTCACACCAAAGCGCACAAGCAATTGCGAGTGAAGGACTTGCTCAAGGTCCCTACATGGCAGCTTGAGGTGGATTAGAACCTGGAACCCTCTGGCTCCAAGGCACCGAACCAACCACTACACCACCACACCACGAGGCATCAATGTGGCATATCTAAATCAGAAGCACAGCACCACATTGAAACAGAGAATATGCTGTTAAAGAGAGCTCTGATAGTCAGCAGGCAAGTTCACAATGGTTCAGTCTCATCAATCAATGCCATCGCAATGTTTATCTTCCTTGTCAATGTAATCACAACCATCACCATAACCACCGTCATGCTGCGCGAAACTCCTGACAATTACATAATTTCCATCTCATAATTGTTGCCATTAAAATAGCCACAACATGTCATAAATGTATTTAATCATCTTCCTTGTCATGATAAAAAAATCACCTCAGCACCACTACAACCACTAACAAGATCACAACACCCACCAGCCCCCCGCCGCCACTACCACCACAACCAAAACACCACCACACTGACCAAAAATATCACCACCTCCTTCACATCTGAGTCAAGTTCCTATACAGCATGAAGAAAAAACATACTGTGATAAGGACGTCTTTTTCTTTCGCAACAAAAATAAGAGCAATGACGCCTCCCATCTCAATAAACTGAAACATAAAAACACCTTCACCAGATAAAAAAAAGTAAACATCCAGCGCCACAACTAGAATCTAACTGTGAGTTCTTATCAGACCAGGTGCGGTTTGGCCTGAAGCAACCACGAACTGATGCCAAGAGCATTTGGATAATGACACTTGTTAGCAAGACAGAAATATCACTCTACGATATTTTCTAAAAGTCCATCCCAAGAATAAATTTTGCTGTATTTGAGATAGATTTATACAACTCTAGCGCAAAATGTAATGTCAGAATATTTCCTAGACCGGAACCTCTATTCACATCAAAATTTCCCACAGTGAGCAAATACAGAACATTAATTAGTGTTCACACCCTCATCAATTATCGGCCATGGCAGTGATCAATCCCTTTGGACAACATTATTAACCGACTTCCATGCATTAAAAAACAGACCTGCTGAAACTGCCCAGATTCATACCAGATAAGTTTCAGCATCGAATAAATTATGACACAAATGTTCTAATAGTTTTCTTAGATATTCTCACAAAAATCAATCCTCACAGGAATGATAGTGCTGGCGTTTTGACAGATCTCTTCAAATCCAACGACAGCCTCCAACTTTTTTGCCTGTTTCATAAAATAAACATCATCATCAATAAACAGTTATCACAACCCCCGACCACCATCATCACCAACACCAACACCATCATCATTGCATGTATTTATTATTGCTATTATTTCTTTGGGGGTTAGAAATTCTTGAATGAACGAACGAACGTTACAATAACTCGTGATAAACCTCACCGGATCAGATGATTGCGCCTTGAATATCAGCGACACAAAACCTCGACATAGGACGCAGACCCTTTCTGGTGATTGATACGACAAATGTCGCAACTGCATCTGTAAAAATACACATGTAGGTTTGTACGACTTAAGTACATCACAAGGGCATTAGACCTTTGGTCACACAACTAATCTAAGAAAGGCAGAATATATGAATGTTGAAAAGAGCAATGAAAACACTAAACAGAGCCAACTATTCCAATAGGCTAGTACAGGAAATGAGAAGGCTTGAGCTGAAAACCTGAGGCTTGACACCTGCACATCCCTGCAAATCGAAAAGCACTGACTTAGGATTGAAACTGGCAATCCCATGGCTGACGCAGAAAAATATCTGGGGTGTCCACTGTCCATTTCATATGTTTCAATAGACATTGGACATGGTTACAATGTACACAGAATTAGTTTAAAAAATTCGGAAATTAAGCTAACGCATTTTGTAGTCTCTAAATATGCCCATGTGGATTCATGTCGTAAACTGATGCAATACCACCTATCACCTTGCAGGTCTTGAATAAAATACACAAGTTTCCTTCAGATGACACTGTCATGATGTCTGACTAAGTTATCAATTCATTCAATACAAATGTTAAGTTAAAAAAAAAGTAAATTCAAACCTTGAAGCTGCAGCACTGCGAGCAGAAAACTCGTCCGCACTGCCTGCAGTGATGTTTTCTTCGCACTGCGGTGAACTTTGCCGCACAATTGTAACAGATGAAAGCATCCTCGTCGGGAACCCATCTGAAAAAATCGCCAACTCAAGTAGAACCATGGAAACAACCATAAGCTACACAGAATGAAACTCTGAAAACTAAAGGATATCAAAAACATTTTAAAAGAACTGTCCATGAGATTCTACATGGTCAAAATGCCCCTTTCGTTTCCGGCAGTGCAGAGGTTTGTTTTCATCCGTAATCAAGAAGGTGCAATTATTTGCTTAACACGTTGGCCGCGAGGGATGTGTTAATACGTCCCAAATTGAGTCATTTAACACAGCAATTCAGCGGCCAACGTGTTAAACAAACTTTGCAACATTGTAATATAAAAAGCCGCAACTGATTTCATGCACTTTTTTATGTGACTTTGCTCCTTAATTACTCAGGAAACCCTGGCTCCGGAGTGAAACAGTTAACGCGTCCCATTTCCGGCTTTATGTCACCCTTATATGTATCTGGCAACCCGATCTGAGGATAGATGAGTGAACACAAGGAAGGGATGAACGGGTAACGGCGGCGAACAATCTCACGAGATTCTCACCCACATAAATGCATTGAAAAGTAAGTGCTCAAGGTCTCGCGAGGCCCAAAGGTCGCAGTTGAAAATGTCCATGTTTACATTTGCACTTACAAATCATCTTACATAGGCTACTTATTAATCTGTTGTCATATTGACGGTCTTAGAATGGGGAATAATATTATGAAGTTACCGCGGCTTCGAGAAGAGTAGATTGCTGGAGCGAAATATATCCGATTCCGTCTCATTGATCAACTGGGCCGGAGTAACGGGAGTTCCGTAAAAGTATACATCTTTTGCAGCAATTCCTCCGTTTAACCCCAACGGTCCATTAGTAGGTGTTCGACAGATTTCCATCACAATCAATCAATCAAAGAAACAAGATGTTTTCTCGTTTATTTAGTTCAATCCAACCGAATCTGATAAAAACGTAATCATGGCGTCCAGTTACAAAATGTTCTGAGCGTGTTGCATGTTCTGCTGATGAAGCGCCTTTTGCATTATTATGACTACAGCAATTATTATTAAATTGCGGAAGTTCTGCTTCTAAAATTCACGCTTGACTTGATTAAAAGTACCGTTTAGAAGAAAATTTCAGTTTTAACAA
The DNA here is from genome assembly GCA_945859605.1 of Lumbricus rubellus. NCBI lineage: Eukaryota > Metazoa > Annelida > Clitellata > Crassiclitellata > Lumbricidae > Lumbricus > Lumbricus rubellus. The sequence continues at coordinate 6,559,983 of OX243824.1, read as the reverse complement.
TGCTCGGCTGCAACCAGTCCGACAAACTCATGAATTCAAAATATAAAACGAGCACTGTTAATCATTTTATGCATTTCTGTGTCTGATCCCAGACGCCATGAGCTGGGGACTTTACTGTGGTTAAAGCCAGTTAAAGCCAAAAAGATAATTATAGTAGTCTCAGCCAAAGGGGCCGTCCATAAAATGACGTCACGCACCTAGGGGGGTGACTGCATGGGTGACACATTTGTGACGATGTGTGACGGTCCGTCGGTCCCTGATTAGATATCATATGACTGTGTTCAAGCGTGACGAAGGGGAGGGGTCAAAAATCGGCCAAAATTGCGTGACGTCATTTATGGATGACCCATAAGTGACTTATGATTTGCTGCTGCTTTTCATCCCCATGTTTTGTGCTATCGACCGTCAAATGGGGGAGGGGCGGTAACATTTGATAACAATTCAGGATCGAACCCCAAGGTCCTTGATCGAACCCGTATAGGGCCTACTCCCCGCGCCCTAGAGGTCGACCACTCTAGCCAATCGGCCACCCTGCCGATTATCCACGTGGACTATGGGCCCTAAGAGTTCGATTCCCAATTCCCAAAGTCCCATAAGATTGACGTGCTTTGTAGCGTCGTGTAGGCCTATTGCAGTACGTCGTCTGTTCTGCTAGTCGTTGTGATTTGTGTGTTCTTGTGAATTGTTTGTTGTTTTGGGTCAGGAATTTTTTTACTTAGAATTAGTAAAAATAATTTCAATTGCATAACTGTAGCCTACACTGTAATCGGTTGCAATATATCAACCGGATTGTCCAATAGGCTAGGCCTAATAAAAATAGGCCCTAATCATTGAAACTACACAACCCCGGAAATCCTCACCCACGTTTGTGACAGCGAAAGTGACACTAAGTAGAACCACAGTATAAATAATAATTGTATAAATAGCCTAATTTGTTATTTATACCAAAGACCTGTGTAACTTAAAGGTCTTTAATTTTGTTTATACCGTGGTAGAACGTTACTGTCCCTCTAACAGTCTAACTTACTGACCTACTAACTCACTAACACGCGAACTTTTGTAAACAAATGGCGGACCGCTCCGATTTCATCTCAATAAAACCCGGTTTCATAATTGCATTCTCCAAGTAAGTGTCACCAGTAAAATCGAAGAAAAACAGTAATCTCATGGAACTTTTGCTGTTGATCTATTCACTTAAGAATGACTGATTCTTTTATTTGATAAGAGCAGAACATACCTCAATTAATTATGCGGAAGTAGTCGTAATCGTAATCTCCACACTTCTAAAGCGCCGCTCGAGAGTCAAAGCGCAGGGCATCAGCTTATTCGCAAGCGCTGTGTTTAGTCAAATGGTTGGGGGTAAACGTCAAGACTGGCTGCCCGTACTCCAAATAATATGGCTGCCAACGAATGCAATAAAATTAGAGCGCGACCATCGACGACATTGTTCATCAATTCAGCTTTAATTTCAGCAGAATGACTGCACTAACCCTAAAACTAACCCTAACCGACCCTCACGACGCCTAACCTGAGCCCTAACCGACCCTCACGATGCGATGTGGTCTATAGGTCGCGCTCTAATTTTATTGCATTCGTTAACGGCCATATTGTTTGGAGTACGGGCAGCCAGTCTTGACGTTTACCTGGTTGGGTAAACAATCGACAGGTCTTCTGCAAACCTATTCGTGTCTGCGTCCCGCTATCTGGAATGGCCCCACATTAAATTTGCGATCGATGCCTAGATTGAACTCGCCTGCTTCTTATAAGTTTATCAAATCTCCTTTTTGGCTGTGGCTGAGCTGAGAGCACCTCTGAGTAGTTCTTATAATATCTTCTTCTTTAGGTTTGCTGCCTCTCGACAGGTCCATATATGCCCAATGATGCCACTCTTCTCTGTGTTGTGCTTTTTCTTTTAGTTTTCCATATCCCTCCTCCATCATCCAGTCCAAGAACTTTTCCCTAGGTCTTCCTCTTCCCTCCTCCCATCAATTTTGCCCTCCACTATGTCTCTTTGCAAGGAGTTGCCTCATCCTATCCAGTTCTTCTGCCTTGTTCTAATTGTATTCATCAAGGATCTTTCCTCTTAAGAAACCCAAATATAAGTACTGAGTAGCCTTGCTGTCAATTGTGTTAATGTGCACCTACACTGCCTTACAGTGTTTTCCCTTTTTTGTGGAAATAGACGAACATACATGAATACATACTTATTTACTTGATCGGGCATATACCTTCAGAGGGTTATTTGATGCTTTGAAGTTTGCTTACTTTGTACTAAAAATGTTTTTGCATATTCAGCGAACAAACTGTTTTCAGAAGCCAACCAGAAAATATACGGTAACAGAGTCAGGTGAGCATACTGAGCAGTGAGCATACTGGTACAGATGGATCATTCTGGTCAGCCAGGGCAAGTCGCCAATGTTCGTTTGAATGAGCAGTATGGCGAAAGTCAAGGCAGCCTTCTCCTACGCCGAGGGGTCATTTCCGTCCCTGGCATTGGAGTTGGATCAGAAGAAAAGGTCAGCATGGATCATCAGAGGTCAAAGTCAATGCCATACGACGCGCATACAGATGACAAGGTTCAAGAAGAATTATTATTGAAAAGCCTACCCAGCAAACAACTTGGTTAGCATTATTTGTTTTCACGTGATGGTTGAACTAATGGGTTAAAATCTAGTATGTGTTACTTGATAATACTGTACACTGTACGGCCTTTGTGTTTGTCGCGTTTCAATAGAGCACAAATCTATATGGATGTTATTATTGTTTTTGTTGTTGTTGTTATTGTTATTGTTGTTATTATTACTGTTATTATTGTTGTTATTATTGTTATTGCTATTGCTTTATTATTAATATTATTATTATTATTATTATAATATTATTATGCTATATTCTATAGATGTCACTTAAATCTGGTGTTTGGCATTCACCCCAAAAAACTTGTAACCTGTAAAAAGTCACTGAACGTTATAACCATAAATGCAAAAATGTACCGAACTCATTCAGAAAGCATTTTGTTTTGTCGTCAACGTAGAAACTCGAATCGAAAGAATTGCCAGCAAAAGTTCGTGGAAGAATCAGTCGAAGAGAAAGCGACCGGGATATGCGACGATCCACTTAAGACAAGGAGAAGTCGTGGACACGGATGCTATCGCGAGAGAACTCGTTCACGCACACGATGATGAAGTGGACGGCGAGTTGATTCGAGAGATGCCTACGACTCTGTCGATAAAAAAAGAGATCAGGTGCGTGCGACTAACAGATGAATCTGTAGACGAATATACTTTGGGTGTTAAATTGACAAGGTTGTGTAATATATGAAACTCAGTTAATGTAACTTGCAAGACCGTAGCTGGGGGTGTTCGAAATGAAATAATTCTATAGTGGAATAATGCATTTAGGCTACTAACACAAGCATGATGTAGGCTTAAGGACTAAAAGGATTTCATTTTTAAGCTCCTATTTCTATGCTACAATGTAGAATATATTAAAATCATACTCCAAACCCTTTTGTCAGTTGATTTGATTGATTGTTGGCTTGCTCAAATCGAGTAAAAACTCCAAAATAAATTCCTGGCTATGGCCTCGGTAACTTGCATGACTTTGAACTGCCCATGAAAGATGACTTTAATTTCATATCTTGAGCACTCTTTCAGACTGTTTGCAGTGTTAGCTCTGACTTACTTTGACGTACTCGCAGATTTTGTTAATTTTTTCCTGTGGGTATGTGTGTGTGATGTTTTGCAGCTCAAAAGTGAAGCAGCAAAAACATGAGAAAAGCAAAGGCGAGAGGAAGCCCGACTGGTTTACACGCACACATTACAAGATGTCCATGGTGCGTAGACAAGTATCTGTTATTTATTGGTGTTCTGTTTTAGCTGTAGAGCATCTATGGTTTGGTTGCTCTGTCTTTTTTAGCAACTCCTAGTTGTACTTAGAAGCAGTTGGTAAGGGTTTCCATCATAACCCGGATGAAGGAGGAGGGTGACGCCAATTGTATTGTATTGTATTGTATTGTATTGTATTTTATATGACCATTTATAAAGCGCTTATCTCAGCCAAAACCTTTCAGAGGCGCTCCCAAAAGGCAGGTTTGGAGGCAAGAGAAAGATGAAGAAAGACTGGCAGAGAGAGAGAAAGGTGGGTGGAACTGATGGTGAAAGTCGATTCCATGGAGAGGGACTTATATGCAGGACATTGCAGGTAAAGCATCTGGATTGACCTTAGTTAGAAACCAAAAAGCAGCAGTTGCAATATTGGTGTCAATTTTCCAAGGTGGGAGTGTGTTCCCCCTTCGTGGATACCATTCTCCTCTGATGATTTTCTCTAGTAGAGGCGCTATATAAATTCATGTTCAGTGATTGTTCACGGAACTTTACATTTATAGGAGTGATGTTGAACATTGCAGAAATGATGTTTCTTTCCGTTGCTAGAACTGGAGACATTTCAAGAGTCACATTGCTAGCATGAAATACGTTCTCTCGCTCTGGCAAGGTCAGCTGAACATCATCGAAGGTCATTTTGGGTCGGGAGTCGCTTCCTACTTCCGGTTCATTCGTGGACTCTTCCTTCTCAATGTTCCCGTCTTCCTTGTGACGTTCGCCTTTGTCATCGTTCCGCAGTCTTTGTTTCGATGGTTCCAGCAGGAACCGCCCGGTTACCAACAGAATGTTACGTTTACTGGGGCAGAACTTCTGACTGGAATGGTGAGAAAATTCATGTTTGAATTTATTACTGATAATAGAGGCGCTATATAAATGCATATTCAGTGCTAAAATTAATTAACTAAATCAAAATAGAATTTTCTATGTTATTTATAGACGTCAAAATAAAACAATATGTAATGGAAAATAATTATGTGCTATATCCTGTTCAAATTGTCAATGTTGTCATATATTTTTGTGAATTCTTTGAGGGACGACTCCTGGACGAGGGCCATATTTTGGGGCCTGGCGGGCCACTTTTGGCCTGCGGGCCACGGGTTGGGAACCACTGCTACACACCTTCAAACTTTGGACATAGTAAAGATTACATGTTCAGCAATGGTGTTTCTAATGAATATTCTGATGAAGCACATGGGGCCTGCAGATATTTTGTAGGAGGTACAACACATGTTGAATTTATGGCAATAGCTTGAAAAATGCAAAGCAAAAAATTAAAAATTTCGATATTTTCACAGAGGGGGACAAATGTAAATTTATCATCATTATTATCGTTAGTATTCTTAGAGCAAAGAAATGTGTTAGAAACCAAAGGTAGTAGTTTAAAAAATGGGCTTATGGAAGGGGCGCTATATAAATTTTGATTGATTGATTGATTGAGATTACTTACTTGCCTAAACAAATTGCTTTTTTTGCGTAGGGTTGGTTTAAAGAGACGGAGTTGTATTACGGCTATTACACCAGTGACGTAATAAATATAACTGGTGTTCCGTATGACATGAAGTATGCGTACTTCTGTACTTGCTCCGGATACTATCTCCTCGTTCTTATCATCCTTACTCGTATGTAAGTCATCTTGTTTTCATGTTTTTTCGAAAGTATGATTTTTAATTGTGTGATCTGATTCGCCTGCGTAAGCTGTATGGTTTGACGAAAACGGTTATTATAGCACTATGTTTGCAAGCTGTTCAGCCACTTAATATATCTTATTTACTATGTTTGTGAGTCATGCTTTTAACAGTTACACTTGCTAGTCATTTAGTCATTTTCATAATACTATATTTGGGATTAATTCAGCAATTATTAAAACTACGATTGCAAGTCATTTGGCCATTCTTATGACACTTTGTCTGCAAGTCACGTAGCCATCATTTTAACACTATATTTGCCAGTGATTTGGCCATTCTTATAACACTACATAATTTGCGAGTCGTTTAACCGACTGTATAGCATTGCATTTGCTAATAATTTTGCCCTTCTCATAACGCCATCTTTACGAGTCGTTTAGCTATGCCTGTGACACTACAAACAGCAACTAGGAGGAAGTTAAGTTACTTCGGACACGTGATGAGGTCAAACGGTTTGGAAAAAGAATTGATGATGGCATGCGGAGAGGGAAGAAAAAGACGAGGAAGACCAAGAAAGAAATGGATGGATGAAATACACGAAAGGTCTGGTGTGAGCTTGGAGGCGCTAAGAGAGGCGACAAGAGAGAGGAAACACTGGAGAGGATACATCGTGACTATCGCAAGAGCTCCAAGAGCTGACGGCACCAGGTGATCAGGTGATGACACTACATTTGCACTGTAGTTGGCCACATGAGAAAACCTTTCTTGATCTGCTGACTTTCTGAACGTTGCAGACTCTCGAACTCGTACAAGAACAGCTACGTTGAGACGAGTGACGTCTTCACGATATCATTTGCTAACAAAGTCTTCTGTGCGTGGGACTTTGCGATCATGTCGCAACCTACGGCCGATCTCAAGCGCCACAGAATCTGCACAGAAATTAAGGTCGGTAGTCAAACTACTCAATTGCTCATTCATTTCAACCGTTCTACACGTGTGTGTATTTATGTTTGTGTGTGTGTATGCCTGTATGTGTGTGTTTGTGCATGTGTTTTTTTGTTTGTGTGTATGCCTGTATGCGTGTGTTTGTGTGTGCCTGTATGTGAGTGTGCCTGTTTGTGAGTGTATGTGTGTATGCCTGTATGCGTGTGTTTGTGTGTGTGCCTGCATGTGAGTGTGTGGGTGCGTGTGCGTGCATGTGTGTTCCATAGATTATCAATTTCTTGAACTACAATATTATAAAATTTTCTTAAAGTTCTGTAGTTGAGTAGTCTGGCTGTTTAATTAGCGTTTGATTAAAAGATTAGTGATTGAAAAAATTTACGAACATTTCATCTGTGCGCTTTTAGGAGTTGCTTTCGGGTGTTAAAACAACGGAGACGAAGAGGACGACGAAGGAGTGGGCCGTGATCATTGCAATAAGAGTCGCGATAAACGTCGTGATTTTCGGCATCATCACCGGCTGCTGTTACCTCATGTGGCTCATTACAACGTCCAAGGCGATTGAGGCAGGACTTTTTTTAACGTGCAGTTGTGCACAAAATGTGCAGTTCTAAATGTATTTGTGCAGTTTTAGAAGCACTTCTGAACAGTTAAAACTAGTAAAAAATTGTCACTGTCCTAGCTCCGATTGGAAGTAATTTACCATGGAGGATGGGAAAGGAACTTTAGGAGTTGTGCAGTTCTAAAAATTCCTTTAAAACAGCCCTGTCTTGAGGTCTGTGTTCCATGTATCTTCAGCTACTTCTATAGCTCCTGTGTGTGTGTAATGTGAAAGGGGGCAACTAACTATGCACCAAACCAAACCTTGTCAGATCAAGTCCAAGCTGTAGGACTTCAGGTAAAATCAAAGTCTTAGTCACATATAAAGTCGTACATATCAAGTCAATACATATCAAGTCGTAGTCACGTCTAGGCCAAGCTATAGTCTCGTCAAACTATGTTGTAGTCAGATCAAAACTAAGTCATAGTCAGATTAAAACTAGGTCATAATCAGATCAAAAGTAACTCACTGTCAGATCAAAACTAAGTCATAGTCAGATTAAAACTAGGTCATAATCAGATCAAAAGTAACTCACTGTCAGATCAATACTAAGTCATAGTTGGATTAGAATTGTGGCTGGCACTATTCAAAGTTTATGAACCTTAATGTTAACCTAATTATTCTTTGCTGAACAGGAAGCCAATGCAAAGATTGTAAATGATGCTGCACAGTTTAATTGTTTCCATCTGAATTGTTTCCATCTGCATTGTTTCTATTTGCATTGTTTCCATCTTCATTGTTTCCATCTTCATTGTTTTCATCTGCATTTTTTTGTCTGCATTGTTTCCATCTTCATTGTTTTCATTCGCATTGTTTTCTTCTCCATTGTTTCCATCTGCATTGTTTTCATTTGCATTGTCTCCATCTTCATTGTTTTCGTCTGCATTGTTTTCAATCGTATTGTATTCTATTTCAACAGACGGATTTAAGCGTGTTTTCGGACCTGGTGATGCCTGTCTGTATCTCAGCACTCAACTTCATCGTACCTTTCATCTTCACTATTCTCATCGTTTTTGAAGACTACGAAAGCCCGCGGACAAAGGTCTACATAACAATGGGCAGGTGGGAAACAAGTGGCTGTCAGGCAACCCATTGTAGTAATTGTAATCATATGAATTTATATAGCGCCACTTCAAGAGAAATTCCTCAAAGTACGTCCAACATGAACACAAAACCACATTCAAAGAGAATGGTTTTCAAATGCTTGCGAAAAACAGATAAAGAAAGACCAGGGAGTTCATTACGGAGACTACTAGGTAGCTTATTCTAGAAAGAATGAGAAACAGCATAGAGAAACAGAAAAAGCTTTAAACTGTCTTTATCCCTAAATGATGGACAGTTGGATGCGGTGGCTGGTAGGGTAGGTTCTGTGGTTTTGTTACTGGAGGATTGCAGGTTTGAATCTACCTGAAGCCACTGTGCAGAGACCGTGGACATGTTACTAACCCTCAATTTTTTGTGAAGAATGCAATGGAAACCACCCTACTCATCTCATAAAAAATGCAAGTGGACCTGTCACAGGGCAAAAAACTGATCATTGTCATCGTCGTCATCATAGTCATCATCGTCTTCATCATCATCGTCATCATTGTCATCATCATCATCGTCGTTGTCGTCGTCATCATCTCACGCTCTCTACTGTTGCACATGAGACAGGGCACAATGACGAATGGATAGATTATAGATCTTCATTATCTGTATCATTGATATCATCACTACATCATTGTCATCTTAAGGTGAAGAGGTGCTTTCTCTTGTTTTTCCAGAACAATCTTTCTGAATATCGTCACTCTCGGAGTCGTTGTTTATTCTTGGTTCATGGCAGGACAGAGAGGAGAGAATGAGGTATGGTTATAATGATGGTCTTATGGGAAGAATAAGATATGGCATTTAGTCTAATTGGAATGAGGTATGGTGATTTAGTTTAATTGGAATGAGGTATGGTATTTAGTGGAATTGGAATGAGGTATGGTATTTAGTTTAATTGGAATGAGGTATGGTATTTAGTGGAATTGGAATGAGGTATGGTATTTAGTTTAATTGGAATGAGGTATGGTATTTAGTGGAATTGGAATGAGATAATTGAGATATGGTATTTAGTTTAATTGGAATGAGATAATTGAGATATGGTATTTAGTCTAATTGGAATGAGGTATGGTATTTAGTTTAATTGGAATGAGGTATGGTATTTAGTCTAATTGGAATAGGGTATGGTGTTTGGTCTTATGGGAATAAGGTATGATCTTTGCTTTAATTGGAATAAGGTATGGCATCTGGTCTAATGGGGGCAAGGCATTAAAGTAAATTTGAGTCTTATGGGAATAAAGTATGGTACTTAGTCATTATGGCAATGCAAACGTGTATATGATGAATGGTGCATTGGTGCTATTGAAGTGTACAAGTACATTGCGTTAGATTAGATATAATTCACATTTCTCTTTCTAAGAATTGTTTCAGGTTTTTGATCCCAAAATCTTGCTTTTATATCCTTTCTCTACCATACGTACTTACGTACTTAAATACGTAGCTATATATTCAGCTGTATGAAGGTTTTATTTCTTTTTCAGTGTTGGGAGACTTTCATGGGTGCTCAGATTTACAGTCTCGTCATCGTCGACTTTCTCTTCATTTTGATCGTCACATTTCTGTCAGAATTCCTTTTCAGGTTTTGTACAAATTATTCTCTTAACTGCTTTTTCTTATGTATCCATTTTATCTGCTTTTTTTGTTGTAAGCGTTTAATTTATAGATTTGCAGAAGTGTAAAATCAACGTTTGTTGGCATGCTTGTTGCTTCTGATTTGAATGTATGTTATAATTTATTATTATTTTTCTTTATCGTTATTATTTTATATATTATTTGTTAAAAATATTGCTGCCCGAAGTAGGATTTGATTAATTGAGAAATTAGTTGTTTATTATTATTATTATATTTATATTTTTATTATTATTTATTACTGTTTTGAAGTAAAAAATTATGATGATCCTACAAAGAAGTCTTCTGAGTAGATCAATATATATAGTTAAATATAAAATAATGCATAACAATAAAAACAATGCATCAATTATGATATCGTCGTTCTTCCAAAATTCAAAGGTGCACATTCTTCACTGGCACAGATGCAATTATTTTTCAATTATGTTGCAATTATGTTGCGATTATGTTACAATTATGTTGCAATTACGTTGCAATTATGTTGCAATTATGTTACAATTATGTTGCAATTAAGTTGCAATTATGTTGCAATTATGTTGCAAATATGTTGCAATTACGTTGCAATTACGTTGCAATTATGTTGCAATTATGTTGCAATTATGTTGCAATTATGTTGCAATTATGTTGCAACTATGTTGCAACTATGTTGCAATCATGTTGCAATTGTGTTGCAATTATGTTGCAATTATGTTGCAATTATGCTACGAAAGACATGCTCATGCTCCCCTCACGATAGGACGAGTATCAAACCCACACTCTCCACGCCAGCCACGCTAACCACTCAGCCACTGTAGGTTCTATGTTTACTGTAGCTCGTGTTCATATATAAGCCGTGCATTCTCGGTTGCTGTTTGTTTTAGGATATCTCTGAACGTTATTGGTCGATTCTGTATGAAAGGACACGAGTTTAAGAAACCGGAATTCAACGTTGGCAGGAACACATTGAACATTGTCTACTCACAGACTCTTGTCTGGTAAATCAGTTTAAGTTTTCACATTCAAAGGTTTTTGTATTTGACTCTTGATTTTATGAAAATGTGCTCAATAGCATTGCCTTTCAACATTTGATTAATGCAATCATAGGATAATGCAATGCGATATGAATGATGCTGTGTTGCCTATGTCAATACCGGTATATTGCTAATGATCTTTTTGGTGTGTTTGTGTTGTGTGTAGGCTTGGTGCTTACTACAGTCCGCTGCTATCCCTCATTATGATCCTAAAGCTCGTCTTTATATTCTACTTGAAAAGGGTGAGATATCATCATCATCATCGTCATCATCATCGTCGTCATCATCATCGTCGTCGTCGTCATCATCATCATCATCATCATCATCATCATCATCATCATCGTCATCATTCTTTGTGATTATCATCATTGGCCATTTTCGGCCATTTTCAGCCATAAACACAGTGTCATCATAAACACTATTTTCATGGGTCCGTCAGAGTACTTGCCTAATTACTAGCATACTGCGACTGAAATGGTAGATTTTATGTTCTTCTACCGCTTTTCCCACCGCTTTCTGACCGTCCATACCAATTGAGGCCACACCCTCACAACTTTGTGTTGCCTACCAAAGATGACAGACATTACATCTCTCGGGTTTTGTATAGAAAGCCACCCTATATGCTCATTATCTAATCCCATTAGCCTATTATATAAACATAGAATCATTCTTTTTGCAATTTCTGTCATATTCTATCATCCTAAGACTGCTCTTAGACAGAACTGTGCCTTCTCTGTTATTGGTCTCATGATATGGAATGGGCTTTCACTGTCTATGCACCTTATGCTAGGATTTGCTCAGATGTGTTTTATCGCAGCCTTAAAACCGTTCTTTTCAGCCGAGGTTGGGTCGGGAGCGCTCCTGAGTAGTAACCTTGATTCAAGGTCGGAGTTTATCAGGGGCTAGGGGGTCTAAGCCCCTCCAAGAATGCCCAGACTCAACTTTTTAACCATGAAAAAGGTATTCTTTTTCGTGGTTAGCCCTCCCAAGAAGGCCCAGACTCAACTTTTTAACCATGAAAAAGGTATTCTTTTTCGTGGTTAGCCCTCCCAAGAAGGCCCAGACTCGGGGTTAGCCCCCCCCCCAAGAACGGAAACCAAACTCCGCCCATGACCTTGAAGGGGCGCTATATAAATTTCTATAATGAATGAATGAATGAATGAATGAATGATCGGCTGTTATAATTGCTTCCAGGTGAGTGTGATGCAGAATTGTAGTCCACCAGCGAAAGCGTGGAGAGCTGGACAAGCCGCAACATTCATCTACGGAATCGTCTTCCTGTCCTTCATCCTCTGCCTCGTTGGTTTCCTTTACAGCATCATTGGGTAAACTGTCCACTAACCCTTCCTTCTTCCCCAATGTACAGTCTTCGTAATTGTAAATGCACGCCTGGTAGTAATTTTGGATTGTGGTGCTAAATAAATGTCAATCTCAACACCGCTTTGAGTCTTTGTTGAGCTTCTTGCTTTGGTCTTAGGCATTGCAGGGCTGTTTTTAAGGAATTTTTAGAACTACACAACTCCTTTTCTTTCCCATCCTCCATGGTAAATTACTTCCAATTGGAGTACAATGACCTTTTTGCTAGTGTTTAGCTGTACAGAAGTGCTTAACTACAACAGCACAAATCCATTTGGAACTGCACATTTTGTGTACAACTGCACGTTAAAAAAGCCCTGAGGCTTTGGTCAATCCAAGCCTTCATCATGGCAGAAATTGGTTCAAGCTTTCTGCTACACCTGAGCCCCCTAGCCAACTCAGATATAATGAGTACACCGACTGTACACTGTTGGTGGGAAGATGAGATGGTGAGGGAGAGGACTGTTCACCCACACTCATAAGCTGAGGCTAAGAAAATGAAGTCGCTAACACTTCATACTCATTACTGACTCTCGGGGGCTAGATTAAGGGAACTGCTGTTTATCTTACTTCATTAGAAAATTTTGAATTCACATTTTGCATTTGTAATTTTTCAGAATGAAGCCGTCAGAAACGTGTGGACCATTCCAGAATTACAATCGAACGTACGAAATCTTTTCCGTGTTGATCGACGAATTCAACGGATCCGACGGACTTCAGTTTGTCGTCGACTTTTTTACGTCGGCCGTGTTTCTTGCGTTTGTTGCCGTTGTACTGCTGTGAGTTGCTCTCTTTTTAATCGTATATTTCAATAATAATAATAATACTGATAATAATAATTTTAATAATAATGCTAATAATACTGCTAATAATAATAATAATAATAATACTGATAATAATAATTATAATAAATAATAATAATAATAATGCTAATAATAATTATAATAAATAGTAATAATAATAATAATAATACTGATAATAATAATTATAATAATAATTAATATAACAATGAGTGAGGTTGAAGCTACACAGATGCTACACTGATAATAATAATTATAATAAATAGTAAGAAACTGAATGGCAGCTCTACATAATATGGAAGACAATCAATTTCTTTAGTCTAAAATTTCAACTTCGATATAATAATAATAATGATGATAATAATGATAGTAATTATAATAACAATAATAATAATCACAACAATTTAAATGGCGCCGTAACACGGCGATGCCGTTAAAAAGCAGCTAACAGCCGGTATGAGTCCTAGAGAACAAGCGTGTAGTTTAGCATAGATTTAAAAGAGTCCACTGAGCCAGTCAGTCATAGTTCAAATCTAGTCTAACCTAATATAACAAGTGAGTAAAGCATTCTGCTATCAATCAATAAATAAATCAGTCAATCACAATTTATATAGTGCCCCTTCAAGGTAGCTACTCAGAGGTGCTCCTGACCAAGCGGAAGGTGGTTATTTTGATGATGAACAGGTTTTTAGTGAAGGCTACTTCAAGCGAATATTTTTTAAATACTGCATTGATTTGTGTAGGAAGCCTATCTCACATTTCAAACGTTTTGTGCATAGCTCGAGGGTACGTATGGTACGTATTTTATTGTTTGAAAGGTACGTACGTATTTTAACGTACCTTATTGAAGGGTAGGTAAAAAATGTAAAAGGTACGGTACAACACTTAACCGTGGCACATGCTATAAGTCATTGTGCATTTGTGCATGAAATATTACATATGGTGCTATCACAAAGTTTTTATTAATGTACAAAAAACTACTTGACCCTACTTTGGTCACTTGTCAAGTACTCAACTTATTGGTGATATTCTGTGTCTTTGGTGACGTCACTTTGTTTGCATGTGCCAATAAATAAGTACCGGGTAATTTAATATCGGTGAAGCGTCAAAACACTGACATATAATAATACTCAGAAATAAAATACGCGTATGGTACGCATATTTTATTCTTTGAAAGGTACGCACGTATGATACGCGTACCTTATATAAGGTACGCGTACGCATCGAGCTATGGTTTTCGAGCCATTAAAGCATTTGGTGTTGTTGTTGGTATTTTGTAGAGTGACGGCGCATTACTGTCGCGTTGTGGCCAATGGTCATTACGAGATCGCTGAACTACTTCGAAAGCAGATTGAGTTGGTAAGTATCAGTTGGAATAATTCTAACATTTTCATGGCATTCAGGGAACATTTGTTTGTTTGTTTGTATCATTGTATGTGCACTTGTTATAGCGCCCCTTGAAGCTCTCTCTAATCAGAGGTGCTCCCGAATGCAAAGCAGACACTGCATCGGAGTTTCACGCCGAAGCACTGAGCAATTGTGAGTGAAGGACTTGCCCAACGTCCTTACGCGGTGAGGTGGATTCGAACCTTCCGGCTCCAAGGCAACGACACCAACACTACACCACCATGCCCCACAGCGACACATCGAGAAAAACTCCTTAGATATAACAAGTAGGTATCACACATTCCACTGCGGGATGTATAACAGGTGTTGGCTTCCGGTTTTATGTTCTTGAGCTGTAAAGGAACTCATTGGGCAGCAATAGCCACGCCCACCAGCAGCTCGCAGGTGATTGAACAAGGGTGGCAGATAGACAGTCCACCCTCAGGACCATGAATTCACCTCAAGTTGCCGTGTGGGACCTTGGGCAAGCCCTTCGCTTGCAATTGCCCAACGCTTCGGTGTGAAGCTTCTATGCAGTGTCCGCTGTGCAATCGCGAGCCTGAGTAGAGAGGGCTTGAAGGGGCACTATAACAAATGCGGCTTAGTGCGCATACAAACAAACAGGCACTCATTGACTGGTAGTCAAACGATATAGATCTGAACTAGCGTTCATGGAGAACAAGCACAGTGACAGAGAGTTCACGTTCCAAAGCGAGGGCCAACCCCCCACCCCCGCGAGAAGGCACGATTCTGCTTGGTAGCTGTGCGGGTAAAAGGGATAAAAGGGACGATGAGCACACCCTGTATATAGCATCTATGTAGTTTCGACCTCACTCGTAACTTATACAATGAACTGATGGGGTGAAATTATTTTGCACCTCCGCTGCCTGTGTGAATGGTGTCCACTGTCCGCACTGTTTAAGATGTCCGTGTAAGGACCGTACTAGAACGACTATAATTATGGCTTCGACGTTGTTCACTTTTCAGTGAAGTGTTCATTTAAATTTTTTAATTATTAATTTTTGCAGGAAGCAGCAGATAAGAAATATTTAATCGACCTGATAAAGAAGGAAACGCGGATATTGATGTCCGATCAAAATGTGTCAACAACCCCCAGCGGAATCACCCCAATTGGTCTGCCGCGGGTGGCAGACAGTCTACCACCGCAACAACAACGACAGACATCAACAACACCCTACGTGGAAACACCCAATCCAGCGTACGATCCAAGTTCTTTGAATAATCCCGGAACACCTTTTCCACGAATGTCTCGTGCCATCCCGAACTCGACTCCGTAAAATAATCGAAATTGGTGATGGACTGATAATTACTTACCGTATGATATTAATTTTGAGTTTTAGACTTCTTGTCGTCCACATTAGCATAAACATTTTTCTGAATTATTTAATTGGTGTTCAGGTATTCGAAATTGGGATGATGATGATGATGATGATGATGATGATAATCATGGCTTCAGATACAAATAGATTAATATATTTTTTTATCAGCGTTGCCAAACTTAACCGCTAATTCGTGTTTTTTTTTTATTAAATCAGGTTTATGAAAAAATCTACATTTGGTAATCATTTGATTGTGTAAGCATTAATTGCAGTTGAAGTTTTATTTTTAACCCTGGTTTTAATTAAGTTTCTATGTAATGTAGACCTGGTAATCATTTGATTTCGTAAGCATTAATTGCAGCTAAAGTTTTATCTTTAACCCGGGTGTTAAGTTTCTATGAAATGTAGACCTGGTAATCATTTGAATTGGAATTTGTAAGCATCAATTTCAGCTTAATTTTATCTCTAGTCGTGATTTTAGTCGAGTCTATTTAAAATGCAGACATAGTAATCATTTGAAGCCGTAATTTTTAGTCCTGGTTTGTGATTTTAAGCTGTAGTTTTTAGTCCTGATTTGAAGTCATAATTTTTTGTCCTGATTTGAAGTCATAATTTTTAGTCCTGATTTGAAGTCATAATTTTTAGTCCTGATTTGAAGTCATAATTTTTAGTCCTGATTTGAAGCTGTAGTTTTTAGTCCTGATTTGAAGTCATAATTTTTTGTCCTGATTTGAAGTCATAATTTTTAGTCCTGATTTGAAGTCATAATTTTTAGTCCTGATTTGAAGTCATAATTTTTAGTCCTGATTTGAAGCTGTAATGTTTAGTCCTGATTTGAAGCCTGTAATGTTTAGTCCTGGCTTAATGATTTTTTCATAATCTGCAAGTAAATGTTCAGCATTTGAATTTGTTTGCATTTATTGCAGTTTACTTTTTATCTTATGTTAACAATGTCGTATGACATCAAAGTTTGTACAGATATAATTTTGACCATATAGAAAATATCTACAAAGAATCTTGACTTGTCAGAAACGGACTATTGGACTACTGTAGAATTTCATGGTGGCATTTTTTTCATAACGGTTTTCTGTGGTCAGAAATATCTTCAACAAGCGTACAAAATAACTTGAAAAGTGATTTAATGATTTATTTTTGTAGCAACATGATTTTAGTTGACAAGACATATAGTGTAATCGACTATAGTAAGACTTTCTGTATAGTTTTCTGCTTGTTTTTAGAAATGAAATTTTTTTATTGTTTGCACTTGAAATTAGATTTGTTAAATTTAGGTAGTAATTGAAATAATTTGTTTCAGCAGTTTGGTTCATTGTGCCAAATTTTATGGCAATTCGTGAGACTTTTATTGTGAAATTTTGCGTTTGGTTGCCATATCATAACTAAAGTGCTAACGCAGGGCATTAAAATTGTGCTAGTATGCTTAGGTATTTGAACTAACTGCGTGATTAAAGACTAACTTGGCCTATGTACTAACTGCCTAAAGGTTAACTTAGGTCTGTGTATTAACTGCCTAAAGGTTAACTTAGGTCTGTGTACTAACTGCCTAAAGGTTAACTTAGGTCTGTGTACTAACTGCCTAAAGGTTAACTTAGGTTTATTTACTCGATGAATCTTGTCAACTTATTTACCATGATTTTGTAGCAAGTATACTAAATGCTATTTAATTTTTTAAAATCATATTTAGAGTCCTGTCAGCTACTTACAATACCAGTGTAATTGTTTACTCAAGCTTTTAAAAGTGCTTTTGATAAAATAATGTATATTTATATGACATAAACATTTACAAATGTTGTACATGCCAAATTACCCATAATCATATTGTTGGTATCCACTTTATATCAAAGACAATAAACTCAATGTATTATAATACTGTGCAGCTCTTGTTTCACAAATTATCAATCAAAATTCGATTTCAAAGTTGTCTGTAGAAACCAGCGTACTGTTAGCAACGAAACTACTAAATTCAGTACAGATTACAGATTGTAAATCAAACTATTTACATTACAGTCCATGTAATTATTCGTGCATAGCATAATTTTTTTATGGTAGATCACAAAAACTAATGACCATAAGTTATCAACTACAAAAATAACTTTAAATTACTTCGCTCCAATACCCGATCCTAGCTTCTCGGGCGAAAAACAACAACAACGTCCCAAATTAATACGTAAATTTGCAGTAATTTCAAAAGAAAAACCAATCAATATTTATAAGACAATTTGGAAATGAGACCGGTGTAAAGTAAATTGATTTAACCCTTTAATGCCGGAGGGTATAGGATTTCAAATACCATTTACTACCATCTCGGCATTAAAGGGTTAAGAAAAACCTGTAGACCAGACAATGCATGCAACTTCCTAGGAATCTAATTAATACTTGAAGGATCATACAGTGTTCTGATACTGTGCGAGACGCAGATCTCGTCTCACTCTCTCGGCGTCCAATTCACGGAAGTAGATATTGTCGTCGTCTTGCCAGAGTCGCTGCTGAAACTCACAGATCTCCTTCTCCATCTTCTTCCGCAACTCCTTCTTCATCTGCTCCAGAACCTAAATGACAGTAAAATAAATAGATAATAAATCTTTTCTTTATTGAAATGCCTGCAAGACGCACTGCGCTTTACATTTACAAGTTATGCAGTAATCTTAATTAAACTTAACTACCAACTGAGCAGACAGCTTTGCAATTACAATGGCGCTAATAGCAGCCTACAAATCAAATCCGCCCAATGGGGGCTCGAACCTGCTATCTCTCGCACTCTTGGCCAGCGTGTTAACCATCACTCTACCGGGCCCCCAAAAGTAAGTAAGTAAGCAAGCAAGTGAGTATTTTCTTTGTTACTCCACTTGACTTGTAAACACACAATTCTCGGTGGTAGGACCCTCTACCTGGAATGGTCTTCCTCTGACCCTCCGCTCTCTTTGCAAAAATCCTTCTCAGGCTTTCCTCTCTCATCTTAAGACATTTTTATTTGGCTGCGCTGAGGTTGGGAGCGCCTCTGAGTAGCCCCCCTTGAAGAGGCGCGATATAAGTGCATCTAATGAATGAATGAATAATGAATTGGACATAAAAATTATACCTAATACATCAAAGTAATAATAATTTTTAATAAAATGTATTGTAAATTAAACCACAAGTTAAAAAAAATTACTAAAATACTTACGTCAAACAAGTCATCTGTACAGCATTCTGGCGAAAGTTCATAAAAATGAAAACGTAAGCAGACTTACTTTACTTTGAGCTTTATCCCTCACGTTCGTGTTATTCTTTTCTTTTGCAAGACACTCGGCGAGCAACGCAAACTGGTCTCGGTAACTTCACGAGCAGTTAAGGTGGATCATTATTATTAATATTCTGCCCCAAGATACCGGTACATAAGATCCTTCAGAGACTTGAATTTTTTATTCATTCAGTCATTCTATGGACTTGTATAGCACCCTTCAAGAAACATATCCAGGAGCGCTCCCAGGCCAACTATGGCAAAAGAAAAAAGACGAAAGATTTATGAAACAAAGATTGAATGGTCAGATGTAATAAACACAGCTTTGAATTAAGTTCATTCCAGATGGAAAGCCCCACAAAAGAGAAAGCTTGACATTGTCTTGCTGCTAAGTGAGCTCGTGGATCTAGGAGTTGCCCCTTCATATCAAATCAAAGAGCCCGACAAGCTTCAACATCAGAGAATATTCCTTGAAACTTTGTTTGTTTCATCGTGGTTGAACTGGGAGCGCTTCTGAGTGAATTTCTAGAAGGGACTTGAAATGAATGCATGAATGAATATTATTAAATAAGATTGGTAAAAATCTGGAGCTGGCAGCAAGTATTCTCCGACATCTAATGTAGCAAAAGTTCTGCAGAAAGTCACAGCATTGAAACGTTCGATTAATGTCGGATTATTACATCATTATTCGTACTATATTATCTACCGGGTAATAACATATAAGGCACCAGTATCCATTTATTTATTCTCAGGGCTTAAAGTGTGGCAGGATGGTCATCGACGGCGTCCTGGCACTTATTTTCAAATTTCTATGCCATCCTGCCACTTATTTGGCCAGCACACCTGAAAATGTAAGGGGCGTCCTGGCACTTCTTTTGGAAAGGTAAGGGGCGTCCAGGCACTTCTTTTTTTTACACTTTTAGCACTGTTTATTCTACACATTCTAGTGGTGGCATCGTTGCCTTGGAGCCGGAAGGTTCAAGGTTCGAATCCACCTTGCCGCGTAGGGACCTTCACTCACAAAATTGCTCAGCGCTTCGGCGTGAAACTCCGATGCAGTGTCCGCTCTGCATTCGGAAGCGCCTCTGAGTAGAGGGCTTGAAGGGGCGCTATAACAAGTGCACATACAAAAAACCAGTATCCATTTATTTATTCATTCTACGCATGCTATATTCTATATTACATATGATACGACAAGCATGTAAGTCAATGTAAATGATGAAGGATACTAATTCTCGAGCGATTCGAGCTCCTGCTTCTGTTGTTTTGCTCGCTGTTCTCGCTGCTCCTTCGCGTACTTCCTCACCTCACGAATGCGATCTTTCTGGATGTCGAGACCGTCGTGGAAAAGACGTTTGAACACCTACAACAGAACATTGCACATGAATAAAGTCTGCTCTCAGTTCCTCCTTCTCGTACGGTACCTCCACTATGCAGAACCGTGCACAGGACCCTTGACCTGTAATGGCTCTCCATGATGCTCTGCTCCCTTTCTAGAACTCCTCCGGCATATATCTCTCATCTTAATTAAGACAGTCTTATTTATTTGGCTGCAGTATGGCTGGGACCGCCGCTGAGTAGTCCCCCTGCAGAAGGTGCTATACAAATTCCCTAATTTTAATAAATGAATGAATAAATGAAATAAATTATTCGTACTAAATTGTATTATTGTTAACTATTATTAAATTATTATTTTTATTATTATTATTATTATTATTATTATTATAACAATCATTTACTTTCTCGTCACAAGGTGAACAAGTGCTACAACCAATTGGCTACAGTGACCCACAATAAATCAGGCTCCAGGTATTTCTGTATTCTTCTTCTTACCAGTTCTTCCTTGGTGCGTTTCTTGAGCATCTTGGATCTCTGTCGGACGTGGAAATCGTCGTAGTATTTGCGGATTCGAGCCGACTGCAGACGTTTGTCTCGTATTTTCGCCTTCACAGCCAACTGATGTCGTTGCCGATCTTTCGTCTCTTTCTAAAGATTACACATCAAAAAACATTACAAATCTGTCGAGTTTAGCAAAGATTATTATAGGAAAACATTCCAGCAAATGATGAACGAAAATTTTGTCCCACGAATGTTATAATTGATGTGAAGCAAAATTATCGGTCTCTTTATATACTTAACTGAATGACCAGTACTAAAGATGTAATTACCATTACCATTTTGTTTATGTACCCGTGTGCGATGTGTCATCTGGTTTCATATTTTGACTCGTTAAGGCGTTAAGGGCATTTATTGTTTTGCTATATCACTCCAATGCCAGCTTCACAAGATCAAAAATACTGCTCCCAAAAAGGACCGTTTCTCAATGACAATACATTACATTTGAAGTACTGTAATTATTACACTACAAATAATACAAGTTCAATACTGCTACCATGAAGGATAATGCTCTACAGTAATACTTTACAAAGTATTTTCTTACATTACAAACGAAATACAATTTAACCATAAGTAAAAATCAGCTTAATCATTCATAACGGTAAAAATTACGATTCAACAGTTCGAAGTTACGTAATTCATTTCTATCCAATGGACTTACTAATCTTTCTTGATGCGTCAAATCCTTTCGCATAATGTCGAGCAGAGCCTTCTGACGTCTCTCGGCTTCCTCAATCTGAAAATTAAAACATCAACTCTGAGAAATCAACACTAAACATACTAAACATACATACTTTCCTACACCCAAGTAAACAGTACACCTAACAGTAACACTGTCAGAATCTGGCGCTTGTGTGGCACTACTCTAGTTAAATTCCTTCCTCCCTTCAGGAAACATCTCAAAACTCATCACTTCTCATTAACTGTTAAGCCTTTCCTTAAGCATTCAGGCATTATGCATTTCCGGAAGCATTTGAGCATTTCCTTCTCATAATGTCATTGCAATATACCTGCCAGCTGACTAGTGACACCTTATTTGCCTGCATTGGTCCCTCCCTGTGGAACAGTTCATCAGTTCTTTCCGTCATTCTCTCTGGTACTTTCCTTTCTAGAGTTGTCCTTCCTCATCTTCCTCTCGTCTCAAAACCTGCCTTTTCTTGTGGAAGCACTTTTGAAGGTTATTGCTGCAAGAAGCACTTTACAAATGGTCCGATAAAGTACAATACAATTCCTCAGATATTAAAATTATGTAACTCAGTGCATGCTACAAACTTGTAATAATAATAATAGTAATCACGGCATTAATGATCATAAATGTCATCATCATGTCATCATCATCATCGTAACAGCCGACCTGTTCTTGAGCCTTTGTCTTTCTCCTCTGCGAGTCATTGTCCGCTCGTGACAGTTGCTCGATCTGATGAGCGGCTCTTCGCCACAGGTTGTTCAACGTAGGTGGCGCCAGGTGCAAGTGCGGGAACTCGTCGAGAAGATGCGGCAGAACGTCGTCATGATCCATTCTCACTGCAAACATGAATTCAGCATCAAAACCTCACTCAATAGAATAGAATAATAATAGAATATTATTATTATTATTATTATAATTTTTAAAATATTTTTATGTCCTGAGCTACATATAATCTGCTTCTGAACGGTAGAGGCAGTTTACAAATTTCAATACAAAACAATGCGATAAAATACAGAGCTAATAGGCCTACAATTAAAAATTTCATGCAAGCAAATCACCTGGACATCTTCGTCCGAAAGTTGGGCTGGCTGATGCACTTCGTTTACGAAATCGACCTTCTGACCTTTGACCTGACCTTGACCTCGGCAGCAGCACGCTCACAGGCGCTATAATTAGATGCATCACCAATACAATTTACAACCTGAGAAATGAAGCAAAGTATTCTTATTATTATAGTTAGTATTGTTATTATCATTATTATCATTAGTAGTAGTGGTAGTAGTAGCTTTAGTAGCAGCAGCCGCAGTATTAGTAGCAGTAGCAGTAGTTTTTCTGTTAATAGGCCTAATTCAAATGATCAAACAAAGATGGGACACAATGGAGTAGTGGTAAGTTCTGTGCATTGTAACCAAAAGGGTTGCAGGTTCGAATATACCTCAAGCCACTATTCATTCGGACATTTATATAGCGCTCCTTCAAGTAAAAACTACTCAGAGGCGCTCTATGTAGCGACTTTGGACGAGTTGCTCACCTAACAGTGCAGCTATTATTCAGAATTATCATAGAGCCACGAACAATGGATTCCGATGAATCTGTGAGAACGGCAACATTGGGAAACCACTTCACTCATCTCATCCCCAGAGTCGTAAAAGCCAAAGCAATTGCCTTCGGGCAGAGAACTCATCATCATCATCATCACTACCATCACCATCATCATCATCATCATCATCATCATTATCATCATCAAACAAAAGAACAACGACATGTCAGTAAACAACAAGAGACAACAACAATAACAATGCTTCTACAACAAAGACTGCAAAAAAGAGGTAACCATGCCGAACTGTCATAATTATATATATATATATATATATATATATATATATATATATATATATATATAATACCAATTCATTAACCAATCATTGACTGCTGCACTGAAGCATGAAAGGTAAAAAAGCAGCTCAGGAGGGAAGGAATGAGAATACAATACCCGAATATTTCTTCTTCGTTTTGTATCTCGCAGTCTGAGGTTGTCTGAAAACTTGCCTTCGAAATTCCGTGTCCTATTACAGCAATGTAAGTAATATTTAATCATCATTCATCCTGATAATTTATCTAGCACATCTATTCTGGCTGCTCATAAATCCTGCTGTACAGAAGAGTGAAAACTGCTTCTGATTAAATTTTCTAATTCGTGTCGTAGCTAAGCTGCGCTGATTGCAATTGTGAATGCTCATTTATATTAGACATTCATCTATCCATCAATTCATCTCTTCAAGGAAACGTATAATACAGACACTTTATTCAGCTTACACTACGAACATACATACAAACATACATACATACATACATACATACATACATACATACATACACAAACACTTCATTCAAACATACATCTATAGCCTACATAATTATGCATATACATTCAAGCAGATATACATTTCACACATACATTCTATACATGCATTCACTGGCCAAAACTCAAGCATTTGTCTTCATTGGTCCCGCACTTTGGAATCAGCTTTCTCCATTGGCACGTTCTTCATTCTTAACCATTACCCGAAGCACATCTTTTCGCTGACTCAAAACTATGTTCTTTTCTTTGCAATAGGCAATGGAAGAGCCTCTGTTTTGTATGCACCGTGATAGGCGCTTAGTAAATTTAGAGATAACAAAACAATAAAATACAATATGCACACCACTATTCTTACGTATACATTCATTCACACAAAAACGCTGATTTCCCACACAGATATAATGATACATATAGTTTCCCATAATCATTACAGAGGCCCTGTGAAAGTTATTAGACTACGATTAAATAAAATTAGCGATAGAAGTAGGAATACCTTTTCTTTTGAGAACTTCCTTGTATTACCCAAGACCTGTTGCTCCAGTTCACTCAATTCATCCTCGTAAACCTTTCCAAGAAACTGAAGCATAAAAATAAAGTTTACTATGCTATATGCATTCAAAAAAACCACTCTGGTTCACTGGTAAATGCTTTGGAAACACTCTTGAACTGTAAGAAATGTAATACATGTGACTGACTGCAATGGCATTCTGATTTTCTCGACTCATTGCTGACTTTCAACTCCTGAGGCTAACTGTCCATGATAGTCTCAGGAGTTGAAAAGTGAAAAAGTATCTGGAAAGTAAAATTTCAATTGTTGGATTTATGTATGTATGCATCATTGCACTTGAGCAGCATCATCTAAGCCAGACGAGTCCAGGTTCCAATCCACTTCAAGCTTCAACAAAAAGGGACCTTGAGCAAGTCCTTCACTCGCAATTGCTCGTGCGCTTTCTGCGTGAAACTCCGATGCGGTGTCCGCGCTGTAGTTGGGAGCACCTCTGAGTAGTGAGCATGAAGGGGCGCTAGAGCAAATGCGAGAAAAAAAATAAATAAATAAGTAACCTATTATTATTTACTAGGGACCATACAGACCTCCTTCCTCATCAGAACCGCCTTAAAATAAATAAAATAAATAATAAATTAAATAAATAAATAATAAGTAATCTATTATTATGAAGGACCTTGTACAGACCTCCTTCCTCATGAGAACCGCCTTGTCTTCTCTCTTGAACTGCCGCCGTAATTCTCCGACCGATCCCGTCGCACAGTCATCCAGGTAGTCATCAAATCGAACGGCCTTTGCCTTTCGCTCCAGCGTCCGTCGACAGGATTCCAATTCACGTTGGATGGAACCAGGACGGGAATCATCCGAACTAAATAACGTAAACCAATCCATCATAAATTCTTCATAAAATGTAATCAGAATTGTCTAAAGAATGCGGGAAATTCAGGTAAACTCCATGCTGACTTTCAAGTTGTAAACTGAATTTTAAAAGAGAAGAAGAGATGGACAATGTGGGTCGCGGTGGTGTAGTGGTGGCGTCGTTGCCTTGAAGCCGGAAGGTTCGAGGTTCGAATCCACCTCGCCGCGTAAGGAACTTGCAAGCAAGTCCTTCACTCACAATTGCTCAGTGCTTCGGCGCGAAACTCCGATGCAGTGTCCGCTCTGCATTCGGGAGCACTTCTGTGTATCCATCTCGATTGTCGCGCTGCTACCTGGAATGGTCTTCCTGTGGCATTTTGCATATTATTGCCAGGGATCACTCTGCAATCTGCATTGTTCTTCGCCAGTTATACAATTTCAGCAGGTCGTGTCAGGGTCATTAGACTTATTAGCAGATTGAAGTTATTAATTTATGCCTATTTTTTTCTTGACCTGCCTTTAATAATACCTGCCGAAAATTCATTAAAGTATTCGTATAGCACCTCTTCAAGGAAACTACTCAGAGGTGCTCCCGACTCCAGTTACGGCCAAAAAGAACAGTTTTCAAGTGCTTATAGAGATGTTTTGGATGTTTTAATAATTCTTTGCATAAATCAATATCCCCAACCACAACAAATAATTCCTAGACTTGAACAAAGTAGAGCGCTGCAATCTTTTACAACATATGGCACTGGACTACCCACCACCCATTTTGATAGACCAGTAGACCATCGAGCCGCACCAACCTCTGGCTGAACTCACCTGCAATTATAATCAAAGCATCCGTCGCTCAGGTAAGACGCATCCTCGTCGTAACGTCGACTCGATCGGCCGTAATACTTCATCAGGTAATCTTGGTAGGTCTCCGGTTTCGTACAACAGACGTCGTCGTCGTCGTTGCCACCTCTCATCAAGGGAAGGTCAGTCATCGCACGACTCACCCTGATTCCCATCAATAAGACATGGGTAAAGGTTTATGTAAGTCTGCATGCAACTGATAACCACAAAAATTCCTAGATTTTGACAAAATAGAGCGCTGTAACCATACACTGTTCCTCTCAAATAAGTAAGCAATGAGGAGCAACAAATATGATAGTTATATATATTCACTGTTCATTTTCTCATTCATTCATTCACTCTAGGGACCTGTTTAGATCCTCTGCAAGAAACCTACAATACTCAGGATAGCTCCCAGGCCAGTCATGGCTAAAGAAAAAAGACTTGAGTGTTTACATACTGGTATAAACCATAGTGTACATATATATATTTATGGGAGACCATATTGCTTGCTCCATTGCTATCAGTTGCAATTGGATGGATTTAAACTTTTACCACAAGTGAATACCACAATGAACCTGTAATAAATATAGCAATAAGCAAAGCTCATCATCTATATTAAAGAGCATATATAATTAATTTACCAGCCTATCCTACACTGGTCAACAGAACTTACTTCTCGTTGGCCACAATTCGTCGTCTTGGTGATCTTCGGTTTCGACGACTTGAAGCAGGAGACGGGTAACTGGAAGACATGTAATTAGTTTTCGGGGCAGAGACGTCCTGCAAAAAAGAGGCAAACAAACAAGATGAAGAAATCGTACACACCTGTAAACATCATCAACTCAATATATTAATTGGTGTCCCTACTCAGAGGCGCTCCCGAATGCAGAGCGGACACTGCATCGGAGTTTCACGCCGGAGCGCTGAGCAATTGTTAGTGAAGGACTTGCTCAAGGTCCTTACGCGGCGAGGTGGATTCGAACCTTGAACCTTCCGGCTCCAAGGCAACAACACCACCACTACAACACCACGCCCCACAAAGATGTGTGCAAGTTTATCTAACAAACCCACAAGTGCGTTTTACTAAGTTCTAAACGGTGGCAGTAGTTTCCATTTAAAGATGCTATGTGATAGCAAAGATCAATAGCAACACCCTCCTCCTTCATCTAAGCTTGGGACTGGCACTGTCAGAACATGAACAGTGTTGGAGTCAAATCTCCATACATATGCATGTAACACTGTATAAAGACATAGTAATTCTTACTGATGTAATTCTTACCGATGTCATTGGTGGTTGAGTTTCGTATGGCATCTGAGTTGGTATTGCATGCGGCGTCGGTCTACGTTGTGGGATGTAAGTCCTTGCATTGTCTCGCATCGTATCTTCGTGGTTGACATTCCAGCTTCAAATATAAACCAAAATCACAGCTCTCAATCAATTCACTGAAAAAAAGGACAGGGCCGCAGCCACACGGTCGCTATAGAAAGCCAAGTACATTTGAAATAGAACGGGAGATATATAAATCTCTCCAATGAATGAGTGAATGACCGAGAATTTAATTTTAATTATTAATTAATACTTAATACTTAATCTAGTCACATATTCTTCAGTCTCACTCAGCTTCCTCCCACCATCAACTTCGTTCATCCAACAGAAGTGACCTCTTGCTTGGTTCCTCCCTCTAGAACTGCTATGGCTCAATATTGATCATTTTCCTTTCAATTGCACTTTCTCTATCTGTTTGCTTTGCATTTCTATCCAGCATTCTCTTCTTCCTTCTCTCTTCTCAAAACCTGCTTCTTCTCGCTGAGCCCTGCACACTAGAAACGCTTCTGAACGATTTACAATACTATATTACAAATGCTCAAATACAAACACACTACAATACAAATACAAATTTACAAATACAATACAGTGTAGATACAATACAAATACAATACAAATACAATACAGTATAAATATAATATAGTACAAATACAATACAATACAATATAGATACAATATAGATACATTACAAATACAAAACAAATACAATACAAAACAATACAAATACAATACAAATACAATACAAATGCAATACAAATACAATACAAATACACTACAAATACAATACAAATACAATACAAATACAATACAATACATATACAATACAACACAATACAAATACAATACAATACAACATTCAGCTCACCTTCGAGCACTGTACAGATGATCTGACACGAGGCCATTTGTAGGTCTTGTTTCAGTTAAATTTCTTGACGAAAGATCTTTTGCATGGAGGTGTGTAGCGGCTGTAGCCCCCGGAGGAACATCATTGGCATGGTCAAGTGTAGGATGACCATGACTGCGAAGCTCAGAGGGTCCTGAGGATGGCACTGAGCGGTCAATCGGAGGAGGAGGAGGATGGTCAGTTGTAGCGTCAGCACGGACCGGAGGATGACCGTTCGAAAGATGATCGAGTCTGTTTGACGATAGAAGGAAATTGTTTTCGTGCGCTGGCAATTCTGAACGTTGAACAATTTCATCTGTTCAATCAAAAGCAAATCGATAAAATGAATGAATTATGATTTTTATAATTATTATTATTTTTATTTAAATACTGAAGGTAACGATGATTCTGAGTTAAAGAAAAAAATATGCAATTAATGGGTAAATAATAAGAATATCTCTGAACAAATTGCTCCTCTAGACCAGTCATCTGAGCTTAGAATATATTTTATATATCCTCGCTTTTAATTCTCTGCTCAACCTCTTACATGAGGTGTATAGTGTAATATGTTGTGGTCTGACATGATTTTTCAATAAACGAATAAACGAATATATAAATATATAAATAATACATACATACATACAAGTGCAAAAGACAATATTTCAGGATGTCCCAATAAAGGATCTGCAACAGAATCTTGAAAAGACTATGCCATATATTTGATAAACTCTTCCAAAATCGATTTAAAACTCTATGTAACTCTGAGATCTATAGCTCTTCTGTTCTCAATTTCACAAACTGTTGAAGACTTTATTCCGCTTGATCTCAGCCGGGAGCGCCTCTGAGTAGGTACCTTTAAGGGGCGCTATCTAAATTACGATTGATTGATTGATTGATTGAGCTCTTACTCTGACCAACTCTTTTATCGCCTTCTTCAGTCGATCGGGACATATCCGATTTCTCTAAGCTGACGATTTGACTCGATTCTCCAAGTCGAATCAGTTCTGATGTGCGATCCGATGGACTGGAAATTTGAAATCATTCAAACACAAATAACAAACCCGTCATATTGTTTGTATGTGCACTTGTTATAGCGCCCCTTCAAGCTCTCCCTACTCAGAGGCACTCCCGAATGCAGAGCGGACACTGCATCGGAGTTTCACACCGAAGCACTGAGCAATTGTGAGTGAAGGACTTGCCCAAGGTCCTTACGCGGGGAGGTGGATTCGAACCTCGAACCTTCCAGCTCCAAGGCAACAACACCACCACTACACCACCATGCCCCACATATCAGGACACACAATTACAAAAGGAAACACTCATCAGTGGTGAAACGGTTTCTCTTGTTTATTGGTCCTTCGCATTACGCAATGCCTAAAAAATGCTCCAAATAAGAGGCATTAAAGTTCTAGCCAACTGACTATATTTCTCCAGTCCACAAAGCCACTATGCCTAAAGATCACACAATTGGAGAATAAAATTCAATTTTTCACTGCATATAAACCATATTACTTTCATGAAATTACCGAAATGAGACTGGTTTTGTGCAGATGGGTCACATATAACTCATAAAAATCTCTCACCCAGATTCAAATGACACCGGCTGTGTTTCTGGTTTTCTCGACCCATTCTCCTGCGTTTGAATACTTCTCTCTTCTCTGCAAACGAGTAAGCAAACATAAAAAAGCTGCAAATTATTCATTTCGAAATCTACTACACACGTAATCAACCGGATAAAGACTTCGTGCAAGACCATAGATCTAACATGTCCACTCTATCTTATTATTAAAACTGAAAATAATTCCTTGTAGCACAGCAGTTTCACCAAACAGAGACGATAGAGCGTAAAAGTAAACCTCAAAACACACAATTTATACAATCTATATGCTTCCTATATGACTTTTCAGTTGAAGATACATAACAATGTCCCATGGATTGGAATTTCATATACGCATGTAAGATCCATTTCAAGAAACATCTCAGTGGGTTATTCCTCTCAATGTTACTCTCAATGTTTACCTATTACAAATAGTCAACCGTTAATTCGGCAAGCAATTCATAGAGCAAACTACCACAAATAAAAGCACCGATTAATTACTTAATCTAAACAATAACTGCGGTTTCAACTACCCAACCTCCCTCTTTCGCCGTTTTGGAAATGCCTGAAGACCATCCTTTTTCTTAGTGACAGTGCTAACCTGAGTTCAGAGCGCCACTGAATCTCTGAACGGCCCTCTATAAATGCTCAATGACAATTACAATTGCCATAAAATAAAATAGATAAATGCCAGAATAAACAGGACACAAAATGAGCGAAATAAGCACACAATACCTGACGAATACTGACGCATTATTCTCAGTTGAAACTGGTTTTCTGAGTTGCGATTGAAGAGCGATGTCGATTGCGTCCGAAGTAACCAAGTCAGGATCATAGTCATCCTCGCTCGGACCTTAGCGACAAAACACACACAAAACAAAGCTACAAAAATCAGTATTTCTGGGCATTGCAGTTTAATGGATAGAGCTCTCAGTCTATAACATGGGGATCATGGGTTAGATTCTCCACGCAGGCAATGATAGTGCATGCTTCTTCTTTAGTGTTCTGCCAAGATGAAACTGCAACACCAATCATGGGACGCGGTGGTGTAGTGGTGACATCGTTGCCTTGGAGCCGGAAGGTTCGAATCCACCTCGCCGCGTAAGGACCTTGGGCAAGTCCTTCACTCGCAATTGCTCAGTGCTTCGGCATGAACTCCGATGCAGTGTCCGCTCTGCATTTCGGGAGCGCCTCTGAGTAGAGAATTTGAAGGGACGCTTAACAAGTGCACATACAAACAAACAAACCAATACTGATAGGGAGGTGCATCTTCAAAGAATACCAAGCAGATGTTCTAAAGTTAAAAACACTACAATACATTACGTTACATTACATCACTAACACAAGTCGCACATACATCAAAGAATTTACAGCACAAGTCATGAGAAAAGTAAAAAAATTACAGCTCGGCGTGTCGCAAAACAAGTTACGCAGCAACATTCAAGAAGCTACAGAAATAAATATCAATAATAAAAAAAACATAGTCGACCATGAATATTCTGCTCTGATTTGCTGTCGTCCGTAATCTCCTCAAGAATGAATTCCATGAGACCGTGCAGCACTTCGAGCAGATTGGCAACCGATGTTCGATCACCAATGACGATGTCTTGTCCGCTGATATGCGCGAGAGATGTGTTGAGAACGTCCATTGACAGTGTGTCAATCATCGCTTGAACGTTGTGAATCTCATCCTCCCTGGTCACTGGATGCTGCACAACATCTGCAATTGAATAATCAATGCCTCCTTGGTAAGAAATCTTTAAGAGGTGAGACTTTACACACAGGTCAAGGTAAAACAAGGGTAACAATTCTTGAAGAGGTGACAGGCTTTTATAAATTTGCAGTTGTACACAAAATGTGTAGTTCTAAATGGATTTGTGCAGTTGTAGAAGCACTTCTGTACAGTTAAAAACTAGCAAAAAAGGTCATTATCCTCCGATTGAAAGTAATTTACCATGAAGGATAGCAAAGGAAAGAAGGGGTTGTGCAGTTCTATATATTCCTTAAAAACAGCCCTAAGAGGTGAGACTTTAGACACAGGTCAAGGTAAGACAGAGGTAACAATTCTTGAAGAGGTGAGACTTTAGAGACCTATGTATGTATGTATGTATGTGCACTTGTTATAGCGCCCCTTCAAGCTCTCCCTACTCAGAGGCGCTCCCGATGCAGAGCGGACACTGCATCGGAGTTTCACGCCGAAGCGCTGAGCAATTGTAAGTGAAGGACTTGCCCAAGGTCCTTACGCGGCTTGAGGGTGGATTCGAACCTTGGACCTTCCGGCTCCAAGGCAACGACGCCACCACTAGACCACCGCGCCTCACTAGGTAAGTTCAAGGTATGAATTCTAGTTCTAAGAGATGAGATCTAGGTATGAACTTCTGAATAGGTGAAACTTTATAAAAACCTATGTTAAACCTAAGCAACAATACTTGAGAATGTGAGACTAGGTTAGATATCTAGTTTATTTATTTTCAAAAATTCTATTACATAATACCCTTTTTGAATACTTTCCTTCCCGTATACCAGCGAAACAAGCAGATCAGGGCAGAGGATCGTGAAGCCGACAGAGGTGAAAACCTATCAAGATTGTGGGGCGCGGTGGTGTAGTGGTGGCGTCGTTGCCTTGGAGCCGGAAGGTTCGAGGTTCGAATTCACCTCGCCGCGTAAGGACCTTGGGCAAGTGCTTCACTGACAATTGCTCAGCACTTCGGCGTGAAACTCCGATGCAGTGTCCGCTCTGCATTCGGGAGCGCCTCTGAGTAGAGAGCGCTTGAAGGGGCGCTATAACAAGTGCACATACAAAGATTAGGTAGTGTTGTATAAAAAATCATGGATCAATTCATTTATTTGAGCAAAGAGATTGATCGACAGACCAGCAAGTGGTTCAGCACAGAGGCCTTCGAAGAGCGTAACAAAGACAGCGGCCGTGATGTCACGAATGGATCGGATGTTGATGTTGATGTGAAGCTTCGACAACATTTCGTTCGCAAGATTAATTATTTCTGAAAACAATCGGTAAAATAAATCATTAGAGTTAACAATTCCATCAATCATTTCATTAAAAAACCAGATAACTGCTACATGACAAGATAGTGGATATTCTATATGAATACGTTTTCTCTTGACTAAGAGGTTGGGTTTTGGACTCATAAAGGACTCTACAGTCTACAGACTCAGTTGATGATTAGTCTGGTTCTCAATAAACTTGGATATGCGTATTAAACATTAACACGAAAAATGTTCTGGAAGTATGTGGCTGAATGGCGTCCAAGTAAAAATTGGAAGGAGTCTGAGAAGGGGTGGCTTGGTGAGCATTCTTTGCAAATCACCAGCCTTCACTTACTTAGCACTTAGTCCGTCCTTGCGCTGGCAGCGCATCGGGCGACACAGCCTCTCCACGTTAAACATTAAACACCAGCCTTAATTTTTTTAATTTCCATTATCAAAAACCTCCATACTTGAGTGAGGATATAGCATTGACTGACGTAATTCGACGTTTCCAGCACAGCAGTTTGATATCGTTTCACTGACAGCGAAAAATCGCAAATTTAAACTTTTACTCTAAAACTGCACAGTCATCAGGTAAGGCATCATAGGTAAGAAAACCATTTATAGTGGGTCAGAAAGAGGCCCACCGGTCGGACTTATGACATCCATGGTGCAAACAAACTCACCATTATCATCTTTCTTCGCAGTATCAGACGAAACACTGACGAAACCTAAAACCACACAAAGGAATCTCATAAAAACTGCACAAGTCAAGAACAAACAACAAAATGTGATGATCAGCCAAACCATAAATGCTCAACCAAAGTGTGCAAAACACCATACATCACTTACACGTATCATCACAATTATCATTGTTATCATAGCTATCAAGCGTGACAACAGAATTCAGTGCCATGTCTGTTCTATTATTGTATTATTATCGTTCTTATCATCATAGTTGCTGTTATAAGTTTTATTTTTACCCAAAGGATGAAATCCAAGAGGAGCAGAAAACTAGTTTAAATAAGGGAGAATGCATTTTGGGGATTGTTAGCCTTCCTCAAATATACACATATCATGATCATGATCACGAACATGAGTGAAGGACTTTCATAAGTGCCCTACACAGTGCCGGTAACCGTCTCAGAGGAAAAGGCTCAAACTCATAGTTTCCACATCACAAGGCAAACGCTCCAAAGAATCACCACATCCGAAAAGCATTATTATTAAATACATCTGTAACACATTAAATAAAAAAGCATAATACACTAATAATAACTACGCATGTCAATTCCAAACAAACTAAGCATATTATAGTTCAGTATTCTTATGACCAAGATAATGAAAAAAAGATTAACGCATGTGAGATGTGGATTTGGAGGAAGATGCAGAGAATATCTTGGAAAGAAAAAAGAACAAATGAGTGGGTGCGCACAGAAATTGGTATCGATATGGATGAGTCGTTACAACAAACAGTGCTAAGAAGAAAGTTGGTTTTCTTTGGTCATGTTATGCGTTCAAATGGTTTGGAGAAAGATATGGTGCTGGCATGCGGTGAGGGAAGGAGAAAACAAGGGCGACTAAGGAAAAGGTGGTTGGACGAGGTTCAAGAAACAACAGGAATGAATCTGGAACAACTAAGAGAAGCGACATCAGAAAGAAAGCAATGGAGAAGGCTGATCATGATGATCGCTAGAGTTCAACGAACTGACAGCACAGGGTGATTCTTCAATTGCTGGAACATATTACTTCGTAACGGCAAGCCGTCCTTCGGCAATTCGTAGAAGACTTCCAGTAGGTGACCGATGGCAAGACGGTTGCCAAGGACGATCTCACGTGGACTGATGTGCGAGAGGGGCGTCCGAAGAAGCTCCGAAAGAACGTTGATGACGATTCTAACGTTGTGAATCTCATCCTCACGCGAACGAGGATCTCGAATTACGTCTAAAAAACAATGTTGCTAATAATAATAATTAAAATAATAATAATAATAATAATAATAATAAAAATAATAATGAGAACAAAAATAAGAAATAATAACATCAGAAACACAATAATAATAATAATGAGAACAAAAATAAGAAATAACAACATCAGAAACATAATAATAATAATAATGAGAACAAAAATAAGAAATAACAACATCAGAAACATAATAATAGTAATAATGAGAACAAAAATAAGAAATAACAACATCAGAAGCACAATAATAATAATAATGAGAACAAAAATGAGAAATAACAACATCAGAAGCATAATAATAATAATAATGAGAACAAAAATAAGAAATAACAACATCAGAAGCATAATAATAATAAAAATGAGAACAAAAATAAGAAATAACAACATCAGAAGCATAATAATAATAATAATTTAACACCTGACGAATCATAGATACCTCGGGCAAAAAAATTAACAATAATAATACATAAGTCTTTGTCCGTTTTGGGCACAATGTCCGAACATTCAAGATACTGAGAGGCCCAGGACTGAATGATAGCTTTACCTAATATTGGAAGCGTTCAATTTCAATAGTAGGTAAATGAGTTTGTCAGCTTTATAAAGAAATAAATGTGTCTATAAAATAATAATTAATAATACCTAGTAATACACATAACAACATAGGTATTTGCTCTCGCCAATCTGGTACACATAATTATTGTCTTATCCAATGAAATGAGCCCTTGCTGGCATAACTTGCCTTTTTATATTCATCCTCAGAAGCTGTTGTAACTCAATGAAAAATAGTGTAGCTAGCTTTACAATTAGTACTCTTTCTATATGAAGATAATCTCATAACTGAATAAAGGTTTTTAAATCAATGCCAGAGTAACATCACAGTTAAATATACAATAGGCTATATTCATTGTGAAAACAACATCATAACCGAAAAAACTGGTTTCAAATAAATCGTAAAAATACACGTTGATAACCAGTATGATATCTATCGAAGAACAAACACTAATTCTTCTCTTTGATTTACCAGCGATGGGTTCGGAGCAAACACGTCTCAGTAGATCAACAAAGAAAGCCGCGTTAATTTCTTCTAGTGTCTTTTTCCTTGAATGTTTCGATCCAACTAATTCGTTTGCGAGATTCACAGTCGCTAGAGAACAGAACGAAAACACTTTCACACCATCCGAAATTGTTCTATTAATTTTTATCTGTTGAGCACTTCTCCTTTAAACATGCAGCACTCAGTGCTAAAAGTGTAAAAAAGGAAGTGCCTGGACGCCCCTTACCTTTCCAAAAGAAGTGCCAGGATGACCCTTACATTTTCAGCTGTGCTGGCCAAATAAGTGGCAGGACGGCATAGAGATTTGAAAATAAGTGCCAGGACGCCGTCCATGACCGTCCTGCCACACTTTAAGCCCTGGCAGCACTTGGGTTTCAAACACAATTCGAAAAGTGATTATCAAACCCACGCATGTACTGTAAGCTTATACCTATTGCCTAAACTGGCTAGTACAATTAAGTTCAGATATTTAATTAGCTTAAAAAATTACTAACCATCGCCATTCATTCTTTTCAATTTCAGTCTTGCTTCCTGGCCTTAAATTAAGAGAGAAAAAACACAGAACATAAAAACATAAAGAGAACAAAAACGAGAAACCATACAAAAACAAATTATTCGGCTCCATATTCTGTCTTCTTCAGTCCTTTAAAGCTGGTTGTAAGAACAATAAACTTATCACTCCTGGTTACACTACAAAGACTAATTTACCATTGCTGGTAGCAAACACTGATGTAGGTGATTTACTACAATAATAACAGTTTCGAATTTGCCACAACAATACATTATTCAGCATTATGTAGCCACTCTTAAGATAAAAAATCTCGTTTATATATATACACAAAATTCATATACATAAATACATATTATAATATATATATAAATATA
Organism: Lumbricus rubellus; assembly: GCA_945859605.1. Lineage (NCBI taxonomy): Eukaryota > Metazoa > Annelida > Clitellata > Crassiclitellata > Lumbricidae > Lumbricus > Lumbricus rubellus. The sequence goes on along the minus strand of OX243824.1, from coordinate 6,523,244 downwards.
TGATAAATATATATTTTTATTTACATATATCAAGATTTATGACAGTACGGTAGTTGGACAAAACTGAAGCATTTGATGTCTACAGAAATATTACCATCAGCCAATTGCCAGAGTAAGTCGAGGAGGTTTCGAATCGCCAGTCGATTCCCGTAGACAATGGCCGACGCCGGAATATGAGACAATGACGTCTTTGTGAGGCTCTCGAGCATCGTAACCACAACCTTGACATTTCGGATTTCATCTTCTGTACGCACGGGATGTCTCGTGATACCTGAAAGCAAGAAAAGGAATAAGCCATGGAAATCTATGACTGTCAATGAAGATGTCAGAGGTAAAAATCATGGCCAAGACAGAACTGCTCCACCTGCACACCCCTCTCTCCTTTAAGGACTACACCGACCCTACACTGTTTGTTTGTATGTGCACTTGTTATAGCGCCCCTTCAAGCTAACTACTCAGAGGCGCTCCCGACTACAGAGCGGACACTGCATCAGAGTTTCATGCCGAAGCGCTGGTCGAGCAATTGCAAGTGAAGGACTTGCTCAAGATCCCTACATGGTGGCTTGAGTTGGATTCGAACCTGCAACCTTCTGGCTGCAAGGCAACGAACATACCCACCACACCACCACGCCTCACTGTTGATGGGAAGATAAGACAGCAAGAGAGAGGACTGTGATCACTCGCAGTCATAAGCCAGGGCCAAAAAAATGAAGTCGCTAACACTTCATCCTCGTGGCTAGCCTAAGGAAATGCTCCTCTCTTCAAATCCCACTTTTATAATAGTCAGAACTATTAGCGTTCGAAAACATCGTTATCGTGCATTTTATTTTGGTGCTACGTGCAAAAAATACATGCTTGAGTTTAGAAAGAAATTCTGCCAAAAGTGCAATGCAGTGCCAGTTGAAAAAATGGGAAACATTTTCCAGTTTTTTTATTGGATGTATTCCAGGAGCATTTTAAAATAAAAATGCGGAAATAGCTCAAACCAGCTGAATTTTTCGGGATAGGTCTAAGAATATAAGTAGAATGCTATGCCAAAAGAGCTCTTTCTGAAAACAAACATGGCGTCCAAAATGGCCGTCATTTTCCTAGTTCATTAGACATAACCTGAAAACAGCTCATACAATTTAAAATCATGGATAACCCACAAGCACCTTGAACGACAGGTTTACCAGTTAAGTTCTGCGTGCAGAGTTGTTCAAGGATGTTGACGAGTAAAGATGCTCTGATGTCCTTGATGACCTTGACCTTGAAAGAAATGTTGACCTTCAGTAAAAGACGATTGGCCAACTGCACCACATCTGAAAATAAAAATAAGACATTATTCAGATCGTAAAATAACGTGCAGATAAAGTAGCATTTCGAGATAAAATAGATTAAAAGTAACAGCTCTTGATTAAAATCATAAAACTATAAGCAACATCTCTAGATAAAACTCATTACATTAGAAGTACCACCTCTACAATAATAAGGTAGCATCTTTAGGTAAACTCCACAATATCATAAGTACCATAACATTTTAAGATAAAAACCATAAAATCTTAAGCAACATTTCCAGATTAAAACCGTGAGATCAAAATTACATCTCTAGATTAAAATCATTAGACTATTAAAGTAACATCTCTAGATAAAAAAATCATAAGATTACACGTAACATCTTTAGATTAAAATTATTAGACTATTAAAGTAACATCTCTCGATAAAAAAATCATAAGATTACACGTAACATCTTTAGATTAAAATTATTAGACTATTAAAGTAACATCTCTCGATAAAAAAATCATAAGATTACACGTAACATCTTTAGATTAAAATCACTAGACTAAAAAAATCTGTTGATTAAAATCACTAGACTAAAAGGCTAACATGTCTATGAAAAGTTCACGCAGAAAACAAAAGTCAACTCACGTTCTTCACTGATGTCTGACGCAGCATTCGCTGATGCTACAAAACAGAAACCACAAGTTACAAGGTAAAAATGACGTAAAGGTAACAAGATCGTTTACAAGCCTACCAATTGGCGAGAAGAGAGAACTGTGATTTGCTTCACTTTTTGACCAACAAAAAATATGTTCTACATAAAACTACAGTTGAAATCCATTTGAATGAATGAATGAACAAATGAATGAATGAACAAATGAATGAATGAACAAATGAATGAATGAATGAACAAATGAATGAATGAACAAACGAATGAACAAACGAATGAACAAATGATTGAATGAATGAATGAATAAACAAAGGAATGAATGAACAAAGGAATGAACAAATGAATGAATGAATGAATGAACAAATGAATGAACAAATGAATAAATGAACAAATGAATGAACAAATGAATGAATGAACAAATGAATGAATGAACAAATGAATGAATGAACAAATGAACGAACACATGAATGAATGAACAAATGAATTAATGAACGAATAAACAAATGAATGAATGAACAAACGAACAAATGAATGAATGAACAAATGAACGAACAAATGAACGAATAAAGAAATGAATTACCTTCAATCAAACCAGAGAAGACTTCAAGCAGATGTCTAACTGCAACAAAGTTTCCATCAACCACGTCGTGTGCGTTGATGTGTGACAGCGAATTCTGCAGAACATCGGAAAGCGTGTCAAGAACGACCTTGACATTATGAAGGTCGTTTTCTGGCGAAGGCTGTCGTCGTAACACACCTTAAAAAGGAATTTACACCGAGAATAATAAGATATGAAAAAAGATATCCAGTTTCATAAAGCAATCTGGAAGAAACTTCTACCTTGATTAACTCGGAATTCTAATAAATAGAGATACGCAAAGATAATTCTCAGGCAACGAGTGGTCAAAAGTTAAACGAGTCATAAAAGCTTAAAGACAATAAATCAAAATACTTAGATTCAAAACACAATCGTATCGCATCGTATTTAGAGAAAATTTACTGAGCATATCTCGCAGCATAGATTGTTCAGCACAGAAACCCCGGGGACAAAAAGAAACGTCCTGAGAAAGAGAGCGAGAGGATGTAGAGAAGATTCCAGACTTGAGCTTAGCCCATAGAAGAGGGGAAGGTCATTCCATGTAGAGGGACCTATCACAGCAAATGCACAGGTATGAGCCAAGGCAACCGAACACGAGGGACCAAGAGGTCAAGACAGTCGGTAGAGAGCAAAGATCAAACAGAGAGATGCTTATACATATAGCTGAAGGTTAAAGATCAAAGGTTGAAGGTCAAGGCTGAAGGTCAAAGATTCAAAGGTTACAGGTCAAAGGTTGAAGGTCAAGGCTGAAGGTCAAAGACTCAAAGGTTGAAGTTCAAGGCTGAAGGCCAAAGACTCAAAGCTTTAAAGTCAAAGGCTCAAGGTCACAGGTATGAACCTGGAGCATAAAACCTGACTGACCTCGAATCTGTTCGGCGCACAGACGTTCCAACAACGTCACGAAGAACGTAGAATTTATCTGCGCAAAGGACGTCACACGCAGACGAAGTCCTGCCTTACAAAGCAGACTGTCCGCCAAATCCACCAGTTGTCCTGCTCAGCAACAAAAGAAACCAATACAGCATGCTAAAATCTTAATTTAGACTTTCAGTAGGGCTGTTTCTAAGAAATGTTTAAAACTGCACAACCCCTTCTTTTCCTTCCCTTCCTCCATGGTGAATTACTTCCAATCGGAGGACAATGACCGTTTTTGCTAGTTTTAACTGTACATAAGTGCTTTTACAGCTGCACAAATCCATTTAGAACTGCACGTTTTGTGTGCAACTGCACGTTAAAAAAAGCCCTGACTTTTAGGAGAAGTACCAAAAGACTAAGATTAAATGAGTGATCGAAGTTTCGGAGAAATCGGGCTTTAAGGGTTTAATAGGGCTTTTTGGGGGCAATCTGGCCTTTGGGGCAATATGGCCTTTTGGGTTAATCGACCTTTTCGGCAATCAGCTCTTAGACTGCATGTCTTCCGCCTTTGAGGAATGGAAAAGAAAACAGTTGAAAATGTATCCTCTCAAACTTTTAGCGTTTGCGCTGACAGTTGACAATGCTACATCAAATGTTGCAATTATAATTACAACTACTGAAGCCACATGCAAGAAGACATTTTGACTAATCTGTAATGACTACTAATGACCTATTCTAACCTCAACTCACACAACTGATAATCAAAGCAATTCTAATTTTCACCCTTTTGCTAATATTGTCATAATCCAATCTAAATCTGATCTTAGGTCAGCTGCCTGCTAATCAAATCTAATTTAAACTGATATGGTTATCTAACCTAACCTACCCGTAATCTAACTCGCCATGTATAAAAACCTAATCCACACTAATTTTTTCCAGTACAACCCCTACCATTAAAAAGGTGAGGCAGCATTTTCTCACCTTCCTCTTCTCTCCGCGTTCTTTCGTTGTATCCTACAAGCACAGAAAACACGAAGTCCTTGGTGCGACTTTGATTCACAACAAAATATCATATGAACCTCTGCCTGTATCATGTATGTCTATGTATCTGTATGTGTTTATGTGTTTGTATATGCGAAATATCTGCAAAAACCAGTCCTAAGTCAGACCTTGATTATAGTAAACCATTATAAAGAGAAATAATTTCTCTTTACACTGGACAAAAACTTCTCGCATAAATTTACAGACATAATATTTATCGATAAAAAAAGCATCTAAGTTGGTCCAATAATATAAACTGCAAATCATAGCTTGCACGAAATCATCCCAAAAATACCCTTCAATGTAACTTTTACTCAAAAGTTTCGGTTATTTGTATAAAATATATGTATTTTTTAAATTCTAATTTGTAGCAAACTCACAAATTTGGAAAATATCGACCATGCTCGAGCTCTTGCTGGTTTTATTATAAGGGAAATTTCAAACTTACATTGTGAGCAGATGGGCCACATAAGTGTAGAGTGAATGACAATTGTGTTTCTGTATACATCATGTATGAATGTGAGGTTTGTTTGTAAGTGCACTTGTTATAGCGCCCCTTCAAGCTCTCTACTTAGAGGCGCTCCCGAATGCAGAGCGGACACTGCATCGGAGTTGCACGCCGAAGCGCTGAGCAATTGTGAGTGAAGGACTTGCTCAAGGTCCTTACGCGGCGAGGTGGATTCGAACCTCGAACCTTCCAGCACCAAGGCAATGACGCCACCACTAAACCACCGCAGTGACCACACCCCACAATGTTTTTATTTGTAAATGTTTTTGTGGGCACTCATCTTGTCATCATGCACTCTCAGTTACAACCCAAAATAACAGAAGTGAAATTCTTACCCTCCAGCAAGCCATAGAAGACTTCAAGTAGGTGCTTCGTAGTGACTCTGTTCCCGTTCAAGACGTCTTGTGGACTGATATGAGACAGAGAGATGTGCAGTACGTCCGAAAGCGTTCTTAAGACAAACTCGAGTTTGTGAAGGTCTTCGTCCATGCGTTTAGGTTTACGTCCGATCCCTTCAAGTAAGAAATCCACGAGGAAATTTAACTTTCACACAAACTAATGAATGAACAAATAAACGAACAAAGGATGAACTGCACCGAACATTAGCTCAGTAGCTGAATAGTGGGTAAAATAGCTATTCGGTATTCGGATGGATAGTAACCGTCACACTGAATACGAAGAGTGATCATGTGACATCTTTCTGCAAATGTGGCTGCTATAGCGAGTGGTGGACTGAAGTAACTCTCGCATTAACGTAATAATTAATTTGGACATTTATATAGCGCTTTATATGCTGTGGCTTCAGCCAGGCCTTTGCCTACCGCCTGGACCGGGGCAACTCAGTGTCAGCAGTCTCATTCTTCGTGTACAGTCACTGAATGCTGTCAGTAGACCTATTTTGTACACTATTTGTATTCGTATTCGGCCGAATAGTTGGCCCAATCATCACTTCGGTCGAATAATCACTTATCCGGTACAGCCTAAGAATGAACAAATGAACGAACCTGCTAGCGGCTCAGAACACAAGCGTTCGAGAAGCGTGACGTAGAGCGACACACGAATCTCGCCAAACGACTTCACTCTTAACGTCAACTTTGCCTTCGACAAAAGATCGTTCGCCAAATTCACCAACGCTGACAAAAATAAAAATATAATCAGCGTTTAACTAAATTAATTCCAATAATTCATCATTAAATAAAATAATTAATTAATTAATCAAAACTTTCATCATTAGGATGATATAAACGATTTTGGAATTAGCACAATGTGCATTTTTATATTTTACTGTCTTTATTAATTTTATGAATTATGTATATTTATTACCATGCCTGTACAAAAAATGTGGATAGAAACATTAGGATGATATAATACGATTTTCGAGTTAGGCTGTGTTTTTTGAAAATTTAACTGCATTTATTAACTTTAAGAATTATGTAAGTTTATTGTTTGTACAAAAAAATGCAGACACCAATTGGTCAAATAAAGAATATTCTGAAAAAATCCCGTTAAAGTTCAAAACTTGATTCTGAAACCTTACAAAATTAGCGGACATAAAACTTAGAATCTTACCGTCATCTTTGTCAAGTTTCCTTGTTGCACCTGGATGAAAACAAAATAAAATTAGGCATTTGTTCTAATCGCAATCGTCATCTTGAGATTTTCACTCGCAAAGCTCATCCATAGGTGCAATTGCTGTAGCATAATGTAATGCTAAAATAATGTTAATGTAATGTTAAAATAATGCTAACGTAATGTTAAAATACTATTAATGAAATGCAATGTTACACCCATGTGCAGCAAAGACATAACAAAAGAGATACGAAGACGAATTTATCGCTGGATTCGAATAACCTTTTGACCTGTACTTCACCCATAAATTTTGCCATCAATTGCTGTTCAGCCATTTAATAATAATAATAATAAAATAATAATAATAATGACGTAATATAATTCAGATCGACATTAATCACCAACAAAAAGCACCTCTGAGTAGCCGTTTTCTCTTGAAGAGGCGCTATATAAATTCTCACAATGAACGAATGAATGAATTACCGGAAAGAAGCTCCTGGAAGACCTGGAGTAGATTCCCGATGGACGTGGTGTCACCTCGGACGACATTATCCGGAACGATATGCGACAGAGATATGCCGAGCGATTCGGAAAGCGTTCGAATGACTAGCGAAACATTAGAAGAGTCGTCTTTGGAAGATTCAGAATGTCGTATGACGTCTGAAAAATAAAACAAATGTCATTAGGCAAGGGCGGATACAGAAACTTTGGACGGGGGGGCCAAAAATTCTTGGTCTGGGTCTGGGCAAAAATTACTGGAAAAAACTTTTTCGTTTCTCCACCAAAAAAGTTGATGACCTTTTTTTTCTTTTTTTTTAGTCATCCGGCCAAATTTTCAGGAAAATCATACCATTTCATCAGTAAATATACCAAATTTTTTGCTTCCTGAAACCAAATGGGGGGGGCCACGATACATGGGCGTTTCTAAATGGGGGGGCCATGGCCGGATTGCCCCCCCTTGGATCCGCCCCTGTCAGTAGGTATATTATCTAGAATATTTCAGGGCTCGTGTGTTTCACAACTTAATGGATACAGCATATGTCTGTAAAGCAGAGAGTACGGATTGGAGTATCCTTCCATGAGGCAGTCACTGTCAATCGATCAATCGAAATTTATAGTGCCGCTTTCAAGATCTCTCCTCAGAGCCGCTCCCAGCCCAACAGACAAGTTTTGATGTTGTTGGCCCAGAATTCTGGAATAACATGCCCTGAAAGCTGCTATCCCAGCTTCTTGGTCTTTCTCTGTCTCATTCCGTAAACATTTTAAAACCATTCTATTCGAATCAAACATGGTTGTCTGTTTTCAGCTACAGAACATAGCCATCTCTGATGTGGTGCTATATAAATTTGCAGTAACAACCACAAAATCGTGCGCGGTCGGACACTCACTCGCCAGCGGTTCTCGGCAAATTTGTTCCAAGAGCGTGACAAAGAACGACGCGGTCAAATCGTGGATCGATCGAATCTCAATTCCCTCAAGATTTGCCTTTGAGACGATTTCCTTCGCCAACTCCACAAGACCAGCTTCTGAAATGCAAGCAAACACACGCATGGTATGTCCCCTGTATCCAGCTAACATCACGCCATTTTAATACAATACGAAACAAAGTTACATTACGCTGCAACATTATGCCTACTTTCTGGATCACTATCTACACCCCTCTCTCTTCTTAAAACCAATTTTTCTTCAGGTTCTCAGACTGGGAGTGCTACTGAATGGTCACAGCTGTGATCAAACTGGTTCAGTCACCCGCAAATGCACCATGGCTTCTAAACTAATGACGTGCAAACTCATCAAACTGCCTAAACTTGAAATCTATTCTCAATCGTTAAACAACAACTGAAGAATGAACACAAACTTTTATCGTTGGACTCTGCTCCATTATTTGCCAGCGGCTTCCCTGGAAAAAAAATGAAACCAAAATTCAATATTTTAAATACTTAGCTGTTTATTCAGCAAGGAAGAAATGAGAAATACAGAATACCACAGAGAAAAAGGCAAAAGGCACTTAAACGTCCATAATTGCACTGTGACAAAATGCCACATAGATGGTAAAAATGCTATGGTAAAAAAAAACACTGTGGTAAAAATCGTGATGATGAAGAATGCAAGCTTCAGAGTGGTAAAAATAGATTGTGGTGAAAACATACAGTGTTCATAATCTAGAAAACTATGATCAAATTGTAGCCTGGTAAGTAAAGATTGATCAAGTATACAGTGCTAAAAATGGATTGTGCAAAAAACATACGTGTTCAAAACTGGAACATAGCACAAGTGATTGTTGTACAGTACACTGTGGCAAAATGAACTGAGATAAAAATGGACTGGAATAAAAATGAACAGGGATACAAATGCAACTGGGATAAAAATGAACAGGAATACAACTGTGATAAAAATAAACTGGGATAAAAAATGAACGGAAGTAAATCTCACTATTATTGTGGTCAAATCATCTGTGACAGTATCCGTATAACGAACCACCTTAAAGACACAGACTCAGACATTGCACTGAAGAAGGTGCCTCAACTGACATAATCAAATTAAATTCAATTTGACTGAAAAATGCAAATAATACCATCGACCAATCGAAGAAAGACGTCGAGAAGATTCTTCAATGCTATTCGGTTGCCATTGACGACGTCCTGTGAGTCAATGTGGGAGAACGAGATGCTCAGAGCGTCTGACAACGCTCTTAACACGACCTCTACGTTTCGAACCTCGTCTCTCATATCCTTCGGTTCTCTTATTACAGCTGTGAAATTATAACACGCTCCAAATCATCTATCTTTATTTACAGCAATTTCTGTAATTGTAATTAACATTTAAATAGAACAGCTTGTTAACTATTCCTTGCTAAAACTAAGATGATAAGTGAGTTTTTTTAGAGGGGTCCGGTAGCGCAATGGATAACGCGCTGGCATGGATGGCAAGAGGTAACAAGTTTGCGCCCCGTTGGGCGGACATACTTTGTAGGCTGCTATTAGCGCCGTGTATTGCAAGCTGTTCTGTGAGTAGCGAAGATTTATGTATTCTGTGATCCGAGTTCCTGTAAACTGTTCCAGCTGCATAAAATTGTACACTGTAACTGGTTGCGGTCTGTCAGCCAGATTGTTAATAAAAACGAAAATATTATTATTATTAATTTTTTAAACATATTCAAAATCCAGGGGGAATGCCGCTGTGCTCTCCTCCAGTTGCCCATGACTAAGACCCGAAATAGTTGAGCCCAAAACCGATGATTCAGCCATGAAACATAACTCTTACATTCAAGTTTCTCCTCGCAGATCTGTTCCAACATCTGAACAAAGATGGACGCACGAATGTCATTCAGCGTTTGCACTCGTACGTTCATCTCGAGCCCATCCAGAATACGATTCGCCAGTCTCACCAAATCTACATTTGCAATTACAATTAGTAACTTCCATTTTAATTGTAATCAGTAACTTCTATTTTAATTGTAATCAGTAACTTCTATTTTAATTGTAATTAGTAACCTCTATTTTAATTGTAATCAGTAACATATATTTTAATCATAATCAGTAACTTCTATTTTAATTGTAATCGGTAACTTCTATTTTAATTGTAATCAGTAACTTCTATTTTAATTGTAACTTCTATTTTAATTATAATAAGTAAACTTCTATCTTAAAAACTTCTATTGTGTCGGTGTCTAATGCACAGGCTATTAACTGATGGCGCTTCAAAAATAAGCAATAATCAGGTCAAACATTCATATCAAGTCTTACTGCAATAAACTGCTCATTCAGTACATTTTGTAGTGAATTTAAAAAAACCATTTCTATAAAACATTTATATTAATAAAAAATGTATTTACTTCGAACAGGATGCATGTAAAAAGATATGAAAACGAATAAAACAATACTGAACGAACAATGGCACTCACCCAGATCGGTTTTATCGCCCGACTCATTTGTCAGCAGACCTACAAACACCAGTTTACGTTCTATTAGCATAAATGCAAAAAAATCTGCATGGAACAATCCCCGCAATAAATATAAATCTTTGGGCTAAGTCAGATTAACTTCACAAATCGCAACACAGTTACAGGTAGATGAAAAATGTGGCTAGTAAAGTACAGTGTGTTCAAGTGCCATTGCTGAGCAAGCTCCTGTAGAGTATTCTTGTCATGTAGTTTTTATCATCCTTTGCTGGTAATTCAAAATCACGAATGATAAACTGACTGATAGCTTACTCAGAAAGTAATCAAAGAAATTCAAAATGGTAATTTGAAATGATACAAACGACGAAAAACTAAATCACTAACCTTCCATGAATCCAGAAAAGACTTGCAGCATGCTGCCAATGGCAACGGCGTTCTGACAGACGACATCCTTTGGACTGATGTGCGACATAGATGTCGCTAGGACGTCTTCAAGAATCTGCAAAACGACGGCAACGTTGTTCTCGTTGTCCATCGATGTCTTTGGCGGAATGATCAGTCCTGAAACACAGCGCAGAACAAAATGCTTATTATCACAAAATTATTTAATTTAATTAATTAATTAAAATAATTAATAAAAATAATATTTAAGCCCGTGGATCAACTCACACGAGACATGATTTACTTTCCTGTAGTTTTGATCATCTTTCTGTAATAATTCTTCAAACTGTGACAATAGAAGCAGTTCTGGAGGCTTTTCAGTTGATCTTAAATATGGGACAAGTACTGTGTTAGGGTCTTGAATGAGTCCCTCCCTCACAATTGCTCAGCTCCATTGATTGTTGTTTGGACATTAGGTAGTGGCACAAAATAAATGCACAATGATGATGATAATGCAGATGATGATGATGATGATGATGATGACGACGACAACGATGATGATGATGATGCGATGATGATGATAATGATGACGATGTTGACGATGATGATGACAATGATGATGATAATGATAATGATAACGATGAAGATGATAACAACGACGATGACGTTGATGATGATGACAACGACATTGACGATAATGATGACAACGATGATGATGATGATAACAACGATGATTATGACAATAGACTGCTGGAACTTTAACCTGTAATCGTTTCCGTGCAGAGGTTGACCAAGAGATCAACGAAGAAAGATGAGTTAATGTCCTGGAAATCTTTCACCTTCCTCCGCCTCAGTTCCGTCTTTTCCAGCAAAGAATTCGCCAACTCAACCAAAGCTAATCGCATTCGAAGCAACAACAAAAACATCAGCAACTATTAAAACAGCCTTTACGACTATTCACATGTTTTCTGCACTTTAGGAACATTTAAGTAACAAATTTAACCGGTTTATGATAGAGTTCTGTAATATTTAGTCAAAGAAGGAAGAAGACTCAAAATGAAAACATAAACTGCTCCATCAATCCTAAATTATTTGTATGCAATTCATTATAAAATAGTCTGAAATATGTTAGCAAACCGTTTTTAAAGTCCAGACTAGTTGTAAAGCAAGTAACTGCTTTAGGCGAAATATGAAAATTGTAATGTAGAAAGAATGTATAGTAAATCCTTTTAAAACTCAAACTAACAAAAAAAGATAATAAAAAACGTAAAAGTAAGACCACTAACCATCTTTATCAGTATTCGTTGTATGCCCTGTAAATAAATGACAGAGTTTCAAATGAAGAATGTGTTTACTCATGCATTTATTCCTTCATCTAAAAACACAATTTTAAATGAAAAATGTGATTATTAATGCACAATTATTAACGTTTAAATACAAAAATTCATAGAAACACAAATACCTTGGACAAGGCCGGAGAATATCTCAAGCAGGTAACTGATATCTTTAACGCTTCCGGAAGCGATCTTCTCCGGAGATATGTGCGACAACGATATTCTCAACGACTCTGACAGAGTCTTGAGAATGACCTTGAGATTGTGAATGTCATCGTTCGTGTTCTTTGCTTCTCTAATAATGCCTGAGTCAACAGAAACATTTAAATCATCAATAATCTAATCCACAAAAGCCAAACAGACAAATTATTTATATCTTGCCCTACAGGAAGGCAAGACACCAAAAATAGGAACTAAAGTGATTTCCACATAAAAATGTTGACAGTACCATCCTGCCTTCTGTAAGATACATTGACTCTTTTCTGCCACTTCACTGCATCCTATTACCAGTAGCTCTGATCGGCTTGATCTCTTTGTTCCCGAGTCAGGACCACCATGGCTCAATCCAGATCATTTGCCTGCATAAGTCCCTCCCTATGGAATGGACATCCCACATCAGTTTGCTCTGTCATCCTCTCTGGTACTTTCTCTCTGGTAGTCTTTCCTCATCTTTCTCTCATCTCAAAACGTGCCTTTTATCTCGAGGTTGCATACACCGGGAGTGCTTCCGAAAGGTTCTTGCAGCAAGAAGAGCTCCTTATAAATGGTCAGATACAATACAATACAATCAGTTTGTAAGACCAAAGCATGTTCAGTGGAGACCAAGGCAAAGTAATACAGAGATCATAATATAAAAAAACTGCAACAAAACAAACCTGTCAACGTTTCATCACACAGCTGTTCTAAGAATTTCACAAGCAGAGTAGCGTTGATATCCGCGAGAGACTTGACTCGAGAGTCGATTCCCGCTTTCACCAACAGATCGTTGGCAAGCAACAGGAGTGCTGAAAAATATAAACAATAGCTAAGAATGAAGTTCAGTTTCTTATCCAGAGCTCTGTGTAATCAAGAACAAAACAAAGAAGGCTAATTCAAACAGAGCAAGAGAAACCTTATAAATCCTTAAATACGGTACAATACAAAACAAACTATTAAACTTAATTAAACAGTAAAATGCCAACCTTTTTCGGATCTGTTGGAAGCCATTTCCTAAGAAACCAAAAAAGTTGTACAAAGCGTTAAAAAAGAGACACTGTTTACATCAGGGGTGTCAAAGAGCTGGCCCGCGGGCCATTTCTGGCCCGCCAACGATTTTTTTCTGGCCCGCGGAGCCTTCCATGAAGAGTACAAAATTATTTTAAATGCTGTCAAAATTTAAAAATAAGCGAAAAGTGGACATTGAATCAAGATCTTTTCATGATATTTGTACTTTTCTGGTAATTGGCTGACCAAGCCCGGAGCTCCCTCTCAGATCACTACCCAATTTTGCTCAGAAACTTTGACACCCTGGCCCGCCAATTGCTAAAGGATGCTCACACTGGCCCGCCACTCGTTGGAAGATGTTTACACTGGCCCGCCACTAAAAAAGGTTTGACACCCCTGGTTTACATGAAGAATATCATATTAATCGTATGTCTTAATTAATTATTAATAAATATTACTTGATTGCATCGATCCAAAGCAGCAGGCTGAATTCTACAGGCAACAATAGCAATAAGTAGCAAAAAGTAAAAACTGCTCACACAACCTACATCAACTTAGTTTAACAAAAGGTGCTAACCATTATTGCTCAGAACACATTGTTGCGTCGAGAGAAGCACATTCCAAACAGCCTATATTCGTTTCGGGGATTCGGGTTTAGGGATTAAGGGCTGCATTCATGTAGGGCATACAAAGTAGGGCAGATAAAGACTAGTATGGTTATGTAGGGCATACAAAGTGGGATCTATGCAGAATATACAAAGTAGGATATGAAGGGCATACAAACTTTACAAAGTAGGGTAAGCACAACCATACAAATGTGAATAGATAGGTGCTAATTGCAGAGGAACTTCGGACGCATGATGAAGGGTACAGAAACGGAGAATTGGTGGAAAGGGGTCCAGAGTAGTTGTGCAGTAGTGAGTGGTGTCAATAGATGTACAGACCCATAAACTAAGTCAGATCAAATAGTTGTCACCCATTTGAACCGGCGCAACGAAGCACTTTAATTCCGGACACTCCGGATAACTTTTTCGCTGTTACTATTCAGCCGAATCGAAACCATCTGCCATTTTGCAAATTGTAACGTGAATCCTACCAGTATCCGATCAAATGAGAAGGTCGTTCCCGAATAAAAAAATCCTGCTATTAGGACGCTGCTAAGTTGCCAAAGATTACATTACTCTGCGCTGATGCATTTGAATTGGCGCAACACGAATTGTTGATAACATGTCCAGGCAGACACTCATCCCACGATGTAGTCCGGCCATGCAAACTGTTGTTTCATATGACTATATCAGACAATCCCAATAGTTCCTTTTAATTATTATTTATTTGACATACTGCTAAATCCGATTAATTTATTTCGAGTCAACTTACTAAGGCCCCAGTCGGCTTATTTCCCGTTTAGAACTGACGATACCCTTTTCAAAGATCATCACAACAAACCTCTAGGATACATAAAACGAAGATTTCCATTGGTCAGTTTTATGTTACGTCCTACTTGATTGGATGATCGACTAACTATGCGCTGGTTGGTTACCTCTGACCTGACACAAATTACGGCAACCAACGACTGTTTTGTAGGTCAGACTAGAGCGCGTGTTTAACGACGCAATCTGATTAGTAATTCATTCATTCATTCATTCATTCATTCATTTCAAGAATTTATATAGCGCCTCTTCAAGAAATCCACTCAGAAGCGCTCCCAGTCCAACCACGGTGAAACAAAAAAGTCTTAAGGAGCTTGTAGAACACTGGCGAGTCGACCCTAGGCAGCAGGCGCATCTGCAACGGGAGACTATTCCAAACAGAAGGACCTACAACTGAGAAAGCACGACGCTGACAGGTTGATGTTTCAACACGCGGGACCAAAAGCTTACCGCTAGAGGCAGAGCGAAGGGCTCTGCGAGAAAGGACAACAGATATTGGACAGCAGACCTTTCTTCCGCCCGACCAAATGACAAAAAGGTCGTCTGCAGAAATTTAGGCGAATGGAAAATGGAAAATTTCCTCCACGATTCGTCTTCTTCAGTCCCCCAAAACTGAAATCCTGGCTCTGCTACTGATGGGCCAGTGTGTAGGCCTAATATGGGCCACGAGCCCACGACTGTTTCTTCGCCTACCAATGTGTCTGCGGAGAGCTCTTACAATCCGTCCACCGATTTTAATTTTTTTAATGTGTTAGTATTATGCTCATAACTTCTGCACGAAATTATACAATGTTTTTGTTTCTATGTAGGGCCTAGATTTCTTAAGACTCTTTTGCCGTGGTTGTGTCGGAAGCATATAGGCCCCTAGGCCTAGCCTAATTTAGACTATACTCTTGAATTAAGAAACGCGCTATAGCCTACAAATGTCCAAAATGAATGAATGAATTTACTTTATTCAATTCATTCATTTATTGTAAGTTGTAACCATCAAACATAGAAAAAGACAACATATTATATGCTTCACAAAATCGGATGGCAACAAGGAAGGCCCTAAGCCGTAGGCCTAATTGGGATGACCGAATATCCCGCTACAGGGAAACCTATTTAACTGATGGCTAAGCGGTTATACCATTAATTGAATAGTAGGCTAAAAAAACAGCACGAACTGACAAATAATGTAGCAAACTTAACTAATAAACACAAAACAAAAAATCAGTGCTTACAAGGTTAAATATCTTCGCAGACATCAATCAAGTAGTCGCGTAGCAGTGTCTTAGCCCTTTGTAAACTGGATGCCCGCTGAATATGATTAGGAACTCATGAGTTCCATACACCTATAGCCAGTATGAGAATTGTGGAAAAATAACTGGGGGGGTTGGCCTATGATAAACTTGAAATTGGGGCATGGGCGGAGTTTGGTTTCCGTTCTTGGAGGGGCTAATGCCTTCTTAGGGGGGCTAAGCCCGGAAAAAGATATCATTTTCATGGTAAAAAAGCTAAATCTGGGCCTTCTTGGGGGGGGGGGGCTTAGCTCCCCCTAGCCCCTGATAAACTCCGCCCATGAATTGGGGTATGAAAAACATACTTTAACATGGGGCTCTAAAAAAGACTGGGGGGGTTGAACCCCCCCAACCCCCCGGCAATTCTCACCCTGCCTATAGCCCAGTGTATTTAATATGGAATCTTCTTGAGTTTGAGTGTATAATAATTTATTGCACGATATTGAGAGTTCATATAGTAGAGTAATAGTGTAGGCCTATAGCAGACTCAGATTCTTGTTGGGAGTACCCTGTAAAGTCAAGGGGTAGAAAATTATGGGTGAACCGATACATAAAGACCCCTATGTCCATAAAGTACGTCACGCTCCAGGGGGGGGGGGGGGGTGAGGGCCGGGGTGTAAGAAAGTGTGACAGTTTGTGACAGGGGGAGGGGGCTTGTTACGTCACACATTAATTTTTTTAAATTTTATTTATATTTTGTTTATTTTTTTAGTAGAATTTAATAGCTTTAAAAATAATTTTCAAAAATTTTGTGAACCATTTTAATTAGTTTTATGTCAAAAACAGCATGAAATACGTATCTCCTGAATGTGTTGCTCACGATTCCTCTCGCTAGGAGCGCTAGTAATGCTGTTGCGAAGCCTTGTTTTTAGATTAAATTTGAATGTGTTAATTTAAAATAATTTGTTCGAAAGTGTGACGTACTTTAGGGGGGGGGTCCGAGATTTGAGTTTGTGACAGGGGAGGGGGTTAAAAATGGTCAAAAACAGCGTGACGTACTTTATGGACGGCCCCTATCTGGAAAGTCATGGGGGATACATTTGGCTATTAGAATCAGCGTTTTATTCCAGGTTGAACTAAATTTTACCAGTTTGTACGTGGAAGTTGCCATGGTAATGGGTTTTTGTGTGTAAATCTCGTAATTTGCACTTTCATGGAAAATTGGTGTAAAAATATATTAGTATGGTTAAAACACGTCATGTGTGATCTGATTTCGTTCATAATCATTCACTCATTCATTCCTTTTTTTCGAAAATTTATATAGCGCCATTCAAAGAGGCTGCTCAGAGGTGCTCCCAGCCCAGCCACGGCTAAAAAGATAGACCTTCGGCAACTGGTAGGAAGCAGGCAAATTATTCCGAGGTAGTAGGCGTAATAGGCTACTAATCAGTTAGTTGGCATTGAAAAGACAGTTTTGTGGACAGTTATGCCTCAGGATTTGGTGAACCACCCCTTATTCTTGATCATCTGTCTACACCGTGTCTGCATTGAGTACACCATCTTAACGATGTGGTCAATGGTCATGGGTAACGACACGGTGCCAGATGGCGATGAGCGAGTCGCGCAGCTTGCAATTACTGGTGTGATGTCTCTTTGATATCTAAATTTAAGGCTATTTTGTGCCAGAAATTCTCAATCGGATTCCAATCCTGGGACTGGACAAGAATTCAAGTCACATTGCCTGATCCTGACGGTGAAGCATCCTCTGAAGAACATGGTCTGGGTTGCATGGCTGTCATTGGAGTCGGACGCCTTCACATCATCGATGGAATGGGTAACGCAACCATGCAGCAACAGTGATAATACTGCATAATTGCATGGTGCCATCAGCACAGCAGCTGTTCCAGGTTCAGTTCTTCTCAGGATGACATTGCAACATGCCATCGCGCCAAACCTGTTACCAACTGGGTGCCTGAACAACTTCAGGACTCTGGACTGGTCCGTCCTGTCCCCGGATTGGAATCCGATTGAGAGTTTCTGACACAAATTAGCCTTCAAGATATCAAAAAGACACCACACCAGTAATTGCAAGCTGTGCGACTCGCTCTTCGCCATCTGGCACCGTGTAGTTACCCATGACCATTGACCACCTCGTTAAAATGGTGTACTCACTGCAGACACTGTGCAGACAGATGATCAAGAATAAGGGGTGGTTCACCAAATCCTGAGGCATAACTGTCCACAAAACTGTCTTTTCAATGCCAACTAAATGATTAGTAGGCTATTACGCCTACCACCTCGGAATAATTTGCCTGCCTTCTACCAGTTGCCCAAGGTCTATCTTTTTAGCCGTGGCTGTGCTGGGAGCACCTCTGAGTAGCCTATTTGAATGGCGCTATATAAATTTCCGGAATGAATGAGTGAATGAGTGAATGATTATGAACGAAATCAGATCACACATGACGTGTTTTAACCATACTAATATATTTTTACACCAATTTTCCATGAAAGTGCAAATTACGAGATTTACACACAAAAACCCATTACCGTGGCAACTTCCACGTACAAACTGGTAAAATTTAGTTCAACCTGGAACAAAAAGTTGATTCTAATAGCCAAATGTATCCCCCATGATGTTACACACAAAAGTTTTTGTTGGGCATATGAAAATATGCAAGTAAGAGACTGGAAAGTCTAAAAAATTCGATATTTATAGGTGGTTCCAGACTTTTGCACACCACTGTATTTGGTGAAACTTTAATAAATTAAATGATTGAAATAAAGGGCTTGAGTGAGTAAAAGGCTTAACTCCAGCTATGATAAATCACGCTTTTTGGAGAAGTACTAATTTATTGAGCCTGGATTTATACATAGAATCTGATGCCCAAACTAAATTACAATACAATAATAAAGCTGTTAAAAAATTTAACTTCACGAAATAAATATTTACTTTACAAATTGAAGAAATGTTATTTAAATAAAACAACAGCTCTGTAAAAGTCCTGAGTGGTCACTATAATAATCCTATAATGAAACTTAAGTTTCATTAAATAAATTGCTTTACATATTGCAGAAATGTCAGTTGACTATGACAATGGTTTTGTGAATGTCCTGAATTGACGCTTTAAGCAATACAAAAATACAATCGTGGAATTTGGCCGCGAAACTCAGTAGTCCATCTTGATTCTGAGTGTTTGGAAAAGGTAAATGTCACTGTTCCTTTGGTGCGTACTGCTTCACAAGTAGAGCCATAATAGCCGATATCATCATTAGGCATAGCCTTCACTGAATAAATACTTCGTGCTTTAATGAATATTGGGTCATCCAACAGGATAGTAAACAAGTTGGAAAACTTAGGCCTGGAGCATGATATTGTAAATTTCTTCTTAAACATAGAATTGGCAGCTTGCAAGATTTCCAAGGTAACATCATATCTTTGCTCATTTTGTCCCGTGTACAAACCAATGCCAGTCAGTATAATGTCATGATCGGTCTTGAAATTAATTGCATCAACCTCGTCTGTTCCCTCCCATCTACCAGTTTTACATACACCTGTTCGATCTATACACAGTTCCTCGCTGACTCTACACATAGTTGGAAACTTCAGTTGACGGTCTAACTTATCTGTCGCTAGGAAGTAGTAGATTGATTCTTTCTCCTCCAATGTCAGCAAATCACTCGCAGAACTAATCTTAGCAAATTCAGTTAGTGTCATAAGAGGAAAGCGGATCTTGTAGAGTAGGTCGCCAAGCGTCTCTCTGATTTGCAGGTCAGTTGGATCTTCTTCTAGTTTAGCAAGCTGAATTTGGTGCTTAGCCCATTTAACAGCGGCCTCATAAATGACCGATTCTCTCACTATCGCTCTTGTTTCAAGGATAGCTTCCATTCCAAGTCTGGATGCTGTCAGAATCTCTGTTCCACTGAGAACGGCTGCTGCATTAGCGGAAATCCGTTGAAGACATGCACGCTGCAGTGGCTCTTCGTCTAGAAGCAAACTGTAATCTAGATACTGGACAACGTTTTTTATATCAAGAGCCTCCACAAGACATCTGCAACATTCTTTGACTAGCTTGGACAACATATATTTCTTAGCAGCATACATCACACTCAAAGCTGATTTCGGGTCGATTGCTTTGCTTTCACAATACATGTAGCTGCAAAATAAATAATAAAACTGGTAAGATGAAGGTTTTATGCAATATTCATATCTCTAATAATTTGTGGGGCGCGGTGGTGTAGTGGGTATGTACGTTACCTTGCAGTTGAAGGGTTGCAGGTTCGAATCCACCTAAATTCGCTGCGTAGGGACCTTGGGCAAGTCCTTCACTCGCAATTGCTCAGCGCTTCGGCGTGAAACTCCGAAGCAGTGTCCTCGCTGTAGTTGGGAGCGCCTCTGAGTAGTGAGGTTGAAGGGACGCTATATAACAAGTGCACATACAAACAAACTTAATATACTGCAGTTGTTAATAACAGAAAACAAGTTCAGAGCGTAAGAAAGGTGCTGAACAAGTGAAACAAATTCGCAGAGCTATATACATCTGCTGAAAAAGATATGCACATTTAACAATAATAATTTTCGTTTATTCAACAATCTGGTTGACAGACCGCAACCCGTTACAGTGTACAATTACTTTGAAACAATTTACAGGAATTCAGATTACAGAATACATCAATACTAACTAACTAACTGAACAGACAGCCTGCAATACGTGCCACTACCGTAATAGCATGTCCGCCTAACGGGGGCTCGAACTCCTTACCTCTCTATGCCAGCCTGTTATCCAAGTTAAAATTAAAGTTCATAAAACATATTAACTCACAAGTTTGCCTTAGCCGTATTCACCCAGCATTTTTTCAAACTTCTGGCTTTAAGATAGGAACACTAGGCTAGTAGTAGTGTCTGCGCCTATAGGGAATTATAGATGTGACACTGCATACAGGTACATGATGTTACATGAAAAATATGAAAACTAACAGTGTTTTAGCCATCACTGCTCTCATAAGAGGGGGTTTGTTTGCTAGTTTTTATTATAAAGTTTATAAACATATATCTGGTGTATAACAGAGCTGTAGTGGTAGTCTCCAATTAATTATCACTTTAACAACATCTCACGGACGTCTTGGCATTTAACGTCACCATTACGCCATGTATACTCCTTTTTTCAAGTTTGGAAAATAATATTAGATTGCAGGTAGTCGATGAGTTCATTCAATGTGGAACTGCAGCAGAGTATATATATAACTGAAGATCTATGTTTAACTTACTCCAGAACCTCTTTGAAGATATCAGCGTCAATGTCTTCAATGCGGATCTTTGCCTCAGCGTCACCGCTGCACTCAGTCATCCCACTTGAGAACATTCCCTCAAAGACTTCACTGCGCGACATGAGAATAAATTTATGTGCACGGAATGTGACCACATTGCCATCTGGTGGTCCAACTTCTATGGACACGTCCGTTGCTATTTTGTTATCCAACATGTACTGAATGCCCTCCGCCAGGGTCTGCTCCCCTCGTGTTGTCATCTCCCCTCGTGTTGTCATGATCTGAAAGAACAAAAGAATATATTAATATGATTAAATATCAAACATCCTGCATGGGGAACATTGCTAATACGTGCATGATGATGATGAGCTATATATAATTTATATACATATATAAATACAGGCCTGCGTGAATATATATATTATATATATATATATATATACTATTAGTCTGGTTCCAGCGCTCAAAGCTATGGACATTGGACAAGATCCAGGCCCGGCCCTAGGGTTTGCGGGGCCCAAGGCAGCAGCGGGTCCTCAAGCTTAAATTTACGCAGTTGATTTCCTGTCAATGCGGCACTGGTGGGGGAGAGTCACCTAAGATGGGACACTTACGTTGCTTCCCAGATTTCTTTTGAGCTAAGAGTAAGAGCACTATTTTAAAACAAACCACATTGATGTGGCCTATACATAATTATTTGATTTTCTAATGATGCATGTTAGGTCTGCGTTTTGGCTTTTGACAAATTTCTTTGCGCCAAAAGCACTATGATGCCAATTATTCACAAAGTGAAGCGGATAAATTTAGGCTACATTTAGGCACCTCTCTGAAAATATCCATGTTCTAAATTTCCTGTTTTGCATTTTCTAAGCTGTCGCTAAAATTGTCACCACTATCATTGTGTTTTGACATCCCCAGCAAAAATGTATTCGGATGTCCATTTGCAAATTTGAAGCAAAATGAGTTAGGCCCTAATTAGTGTTTTCTGGAGAGAATTTTACACGCAGGTCAACGCTAAAAAAGTAGGCTAGCTGTGATCAATCGCCTTAAGCCTTAAGGTTTAGCGAAGTTTCGTTCTTTCAAAATCACCACGTCACATTCGCGTGACAAATTGACTGCAAGAACAGTTGTTTTATACGACGTAGGCTATTATCATTGTCAATATCGCCAAAGAAAAAAAATTATAGCCAGCAGCGCGGGGCCCCTGGAAGCGCGGGGCCCAAGGCGGTTGCCTCGCTCGCCTTGCCCTAAGGCCGGGCCTGACAAGATCTGGAAAAGCAAAGCCATAAAGAAAGAGAGCAAACTGAATGTCCTAAAACATGCGTTTTCAGCTGCACATTATATGGATGCGAGGCTTTTGTATAAGCGGGTTAATTCACCATCTCAGTTACCCAATTCTACACTTCTACAGGAAGTTGCATTAAACGTGAAGGGCATCAATTGTTTACATGAATAATGATCGGACGATCAAGTCACTAGTGTTCGGACGGATGGTGGTCCATACAAGAGAGGACGTCCTCACAAGGAATGGTTGGACGACATAGACTTTGAGTGGTGCAGAACATAACTCCAGTCCTGAGCTGATCCTATCGGTCCCCGATACTCTAGTTTCGCCTCTGACACGTCTTAAGTTCTTAGAAGAACTTACCTCATAATTCTATACGCTCTTTGCGTGGGTTCTATCATATATATCAAGTTGTCGTTTTAGTTATAGTTAAGAATTCAAATCTTATTTCAAAAGTAGAACCCTATCGCTGCCGATGTTACAATCAGCGTTTTAGGGCGACGATAATAGAAGAAAATCAACTAGATAATGACATCGATGATAAATTTAGACGACTCTGTGCATAAAAATCATTTGTAAGTAAGTAGACTTATAGCAGTAAAGAAAACAAAAATTTTGATTTACCCCTTGACTATCAGCTGTTTAAAGAGGCGATATCTCAACAGCTATGGAAGTGCTTGAGGCCCATACTTTTGACCGAAAGCCTGCTGAGTGTTAGTGCCAGAATAAATTTGCAGCATAGTTGCTTGAGGGACATGGAGGGTATGTTAGCCTATTTTCTACCGGTTGGCTCCAGAATCTTAAAATAGCTATGATCGAGGTCTGCGGGTGTATCTACACGTGGATTTATTAATTTGCTGGTCAATGTGGAGTAGTGTTGTACATTTGGCATTTATTGGGAGTATAGGGTCATCTCCAACGTTAGTCCATTCCAAGTACATAATAGCCTACATAAATTAAGATAACTTATAACCCCTTGCTTAGGGGGGGCAGGTTTTTTAGGGGCGAGGACAAACCATCGTTTGGTGGATGGCCAACGCATGACGACGACGTTGATCAGCAGGTTTTTTTACTCTTATCATCTCTTATTATTCTTATTCTTGGTAGACTTGGTATATCATCTGATTTTATACTTTATTTCTCAGTTCTACCAGTGAATAACTTTTTCTTTTACATGTAAAAAGCACCTCTTCAATTTGGGGGTTCCTTCGATCTTGGGAAACCCCCCCCCCCGGGACGTCTAGATTAAACACTGTAGGGCCTATGCTTTGTCGAATTGAGTTTAGGTAAAAGCTACTGCTAAAAACACAACGCTGAACACCAAAAAGAGGACAAATACATGAAATAGCTTTTTGAAGTAAAAATAATCAGAACATCAGTTTGAAAATGTGCTCCTGTACCTAATAAGAACAACAATCTTTGCCTAAACTTCAACATCTGTTAAATCTGTAAACCAATGCTTGGACAATAATCTTGTATACATTATTTCAGCATTAATGAGGTCCGACAAGTTAAAATTCGGTAGTGACAGGTTATGCAACAACTGTCCGTAAGTTTAATGAAAATACTCTGTTGAAATCAATGAACACAAAAACCGCAAAGTCTGTTTAAGACTACAAATGTACTACTTCAATAACCTAATCCTTGAAACAGGCATAAATGTTTCATCATTAATTTGAAAAACAAGACTGAATTAATTTAACATAAAATGAATGGAGAAATACAGAACAAGTTTTCTCAAAAGACACCAGTACACAATAATTAGTACCAAAATATCTCCTTTTGCCAAAACTGCAAATCGCAATTCGTAATAATCGATTCTAATCCGACATTTATAAAGCAAAAGTATTTGTGTAAAACTAAGGCACTGACAAAGATGCAAGAATTCCTAGCAAACTTCACTAATACGTAGGTTCTGACTGACCAATCACAGAGACTTCGTGCAAATAACTTTGAACAACGTAAATAACTAAGATTCACTTTACAAAAATTACTTGTAGATAGTCGTTAATGAAATGTATCCATTCCTAGAAGGCACTGGGAGTTTGATCTTAGAAACATGGGCACAGCAGATATTTTTGTAGGAGGGGCAAAACACAGTTAAATTTTTTGACCAGTTAAAAATTCTTGGCAAGTTACATTTTTTTGGCAAGTTAAATTTTTTTTAGCAAGAGCTCAAAATGCAACGCAGGAAATTAAGAGCATGGGTATTTTTCACAGAGGTTTCAATTCTAAATGTCAATTTCTCAGTTTCACTTTGTGTATCATCGATGATTAGCGCTTCAGTGTGAGGAAATATGTTTAAAACCAAAAAGTAGTAGTTAAAGAAATAGACCTAAATGTTCCAGGGAGGAGGGCAAGTAACCCCACTTGCAGTTATGTGCAGGCGCCCATGCTTAGAAATTCATTCATTTGAAAGTTATGGCACCAAAGACTCCAAATAACCAAGATTCACTAAGTTGCGAAAATAACTCGAAAAGAACGACATAAACAGACAGATCGATTTCTTAAAGTGTTTGATTCTAGTTTCAATCTAGAATTCCGTTGGTCGGGCAAGCGACGCAGCGGCCGCCTCGATGTAGAACGTAACAATGGACAGCTGCTTTTTGACAGCCTCCCACCGCTCAACCGTTTCATTCCCAGAGACTTTCCCAATCTGGAAGAGACTGTCCGTAAGACTTGGGAAACTGGCTCCAGTGTTCGAGTCCAGGGCACTCGGAGCGAATATGACGTGCCTGAAAATAGAGCAGTCGGATGCAATGACAGAAAATCACGTTTTATCAGCAGACTTTCATGATCTGTAGCTAATCATAGGTAGGGGAGAGGGGAAGACAGAAAGCAACAAAGAATTTTCTCTTAATGGTACATTCTGTTCAACTAGCACACTGATGATCTGCATAGTTTGGCATAAGTGACAATTTCCTCCTGTTTGTTGTATTATTATTATTATTTAATGTTCACTCTGTGTTACCTGGTATGCTCTGAGGCATAGCTTCACAGAGAAGTTCCAGATTATTAATTAATATTAATGAAATAATTAATATTCATGAAATAATTAATATTAATGAAATAATTAATATTCGTGAAATAATTAATATTCATGAAATATTTAATATTCATAAGATGGTTAATATTCATGAAATAATTAATATTCATAATGTAATATACATAAAATAATTAATATTCATATAATTAGCTGCTATCTTTGAGGCTGAAAGTCTGAAACAGAAAAACACTTGCCTGACGGAGGGACGGTTGGGAAGACCAGGAGGGTCGATGAAAGATCTTTCCAGCTGCATCATCTGGTCATTCAGTTGTCGTACCAGAAGCAAACTAGAATTTAAACAGAAATGAAATGTCTTCTTTCTGACTGCATCATATTGTTATTCTGGATGGTTTCCACCTCTAAATGTGTGTGTGTGTGTGTGTGTGTGTGTGTGTGTGTGTGTGTGTGTGCACGCGTGTTGAGAAGCAACAAAAAGCTACATAATAAACACCCAAGCACACACCCGATACAAAGATGTCCACAGTGTAATTCAACAAGACATTGAATAATGTAACAAGACATTGATTATTGTAACAAAGCATTTGTGAGCATTTTGAAAAACCTGAGTAGTTTCCCTAGAAGTGGTGCTATACAAATTTACGATTATGATTCCTATACTTTAAACTTCAAAGATCAGAGATGGACAAATAGAATGACGAGATACGGAGACAGGTAAAGAGAAATAATCAAAAATCAACAATTTAATTGTTGTCAAAAATCAACAATTTAATTGTTGTCGTTATATTCTACGTGAAAAATGTCAACATACTTGGATATGTTGGCTTTTCCGAGTCTTTCCTCAAATGATTCGCAGGCTTGTGAGAAATTGTGCACAGCGATTCGCAGATAATCTAAGCAAGTAACGAAAATTCACCTTAATGCAACGCAGTTGTCCTGGGCATGACGTTAAACTGCATCCATCCTCTGCCACAGGGAACCAACAAAGTCCCTGTGCCGGTCCTAAGCCCGGACAAAATGAGGAAGGTTTGCCAGATGGGTGGCGATACTCTGGCAGTAAAAAACCAAGACGATTGTAATCCGCCAAAACCATGACACAAGTGACATGGCTACCCAGATGCTTCAAGGTGTCATGATGTGAAGCAGACATGCACAGGTCGGTCAGGACAGACTGGTGGAGAGAGTCTAGATGCTCCAAGATGTTAATGGTATGGAGCAGACCTGCTGACTGGACAAGTTGAGGCTGGGCAGCATGACGCGAGACAGACTCAGACAGAGAGTGGCGTCGGACTCTAACGGGCATTGAGCCCTATGATATTGATGATGATGATGATGAAGCCAATCCAATGCACGATCAGTACTGTTGAATACAATAAAATAATAAATGAACTTAAAATATAGGCTGGTTCCCTGCTCTTAGCTTTTAAGAGGCACATCTGAATGTTGGAGTTTACTATGATCATGATTTCATTGCTTCTTTTATATTGACCCACGGGATCGCCTCCGAGACTTGAAGGGACATTACATAAACCCTTGTTACGAATGAAAGAATAAATTCACATTAGGCATAGGTCTTCTTCCCTCACTTTCTCCCTCAGATCACTCAACAATTCTGACTGGAGGTCCTGTTGCTTTCCTAATTCCTAAATCTTTTCTTTATCACTCCATGGGTCTCTTGCACTGGGGGCATGCACATCTGATTGGTCTGCACTGCAAACAGCACTTTAAAAATTCCTAAATACAGTACAGTGGCATACAAAATTCTGCTCAGGGCTGGTGAAGATTTGAACCTCACCCTCTCTATAAACAGCCCACCACCGTAACAACTAGACTACCAAGCAAAGTCTCCCTTTGCATGTACTCACCTAAACTGATGCTATTGTTGCTGAGAATTGCCCCGTATCGAAGTTGAAACTGTTTGAAGTAGCCCGCAATGGCAAGTCCATAGTCCTTGACCCCCATCGGCAGAATCGTGTGGTCAGCCAGACGCCGGGCAAGCTCACCCCAGAACTGACCAAGAGCAGCTGAGAACTGTCACATTTACAGTAAAAAGCTGATATCTCCAAGTGCAACATAATGACAACAATTCAACGTTTTATAGATCTACATTCTTAGTTTGTTTCAGCATCATGGATAATTACCTTATGAATATTAATTACCTTATGAATATTAATTACCTTATGAATATTAATTACCTTATGAATATTAATTACCCTATGAATATTATGCGTTCAAATGGTTTGGAGAAAGATATGATGCTGGCATGCGGTGAGGGCAGGGGCGTCATTTGGGGGGGGGGGGGCAGGGGGGAGGCATTTGCCCCCCCCTGATTTTGGCGGAAAAACCATTTTTTATATGTATATCAGTGCATTTTCTCATTTGATGAAAATAAGATATCTTTATTTTTCATTTGGAATCTAAGACAGCAGAAGACCAATTTCTACATGTATCCATGGTCAGTGCTGTAATCTGGTAATTTCTGGATGTCAGAACTTTGCACAGAGCGGTCTCCTAAAGTGATAGAAACCTCCCAAGAGATTGAAAGGATCTCGTGTGCTAAGTTGGAAAATAGCTAAAATGGCAGAGCACCCCTATAGTGGTCAACAATGTTCAAATGAGAGTCGTAAATCCTGATGAAAGGGAGGAACTTAATTACCCCATATCTATATCACGGTGTCCTATAGAATTCAACAATGTAGAAGTCAGGACCGAGATGCACAAGAGGGTATAACTCATACTCTTTGCGTAAATGTGGCCTATGCGTGAGTAGTGGGTAATTTCCGTATGCATGGCTTCTGATTAGCGAATTACGATAGGTATAACGTTATGCGAACTCGGAGGCAGGTATAAGCCCGCTACTCCGAAGGTCAACAATAGACAGCCGACTTTGCTGGACCGCGTGAACAATAGACGGCCGTAGAGATTTCCCTGTGGACCGTCTATAGGTCTTGATCTGTTCACCCCACGCTGGCAACGACCGCATATAAATATCTTTCACGCATGCGCGCTCAGCTCTAACCTATTGAATTGGGGGGGAGAGCAAGCGTCATGCATCGTCGAGTGCAAGGAATGTGTAGATTAGTTATTCCCTTCTAATTCTATCTTAATGCATACCACTACATTCCAACGACTACGCCTGACCTAGTTACGTTTGGAGGAAGGTCTACGTCTTAGGTAGCCTATACCTTCCGTTGTGCATCTCGGTCCAGGGCCGTAAATTTTGATGATGAAAGGATCTATCTATACCGAGGTCACTACTGTACATCGGCCCTGACTTGCGGCGAAAGGCTGACTTTGATCCTATAATGGAAGGTCATCAAGCATTGTGGACACCTTATTTTCGGCCCCCCTCCACGCGCCGATTCCACCGAAAACAGATGGCGTTGACAGATATGCCAAAGCCGGAGTAGATCGAGGTGGTAAGGAGGATTTGACGACTCAGACTGCACGCATTAAATAATAATTAAGTGCTAGGGGACAGGAAAATTGATTAAGACAGCTGAATATATAACGTACCAGGGTATTGTATATTATAGGCCTATATAGATATGTATTTATATAGGCTCTATATATATTTATATACATGCGTCAATAGTGTTCTGCGTCAGCTTTGGGAGTGGGAAGAGACACATAGAATAGTTATATAGTATGTTAATTAGACACAGAACCAAGCTCAGTTCATTTCGAGACCTGATATTGAAGTACCTAGAGGATTCTTAGTGAATGTCAAATAGGACTAAGTGAACTTGTTAAATGTCATGAGAGTGTTCTGCTTTTCTGCTTGTTTCCAATCATGGTAGTCGCCAGGAGCTGTATAAAGGTGTGATGGTAAGAACAACTCTATTTTTGTCGCATGAGTATGGATGGTGAAGGGCGCTATATAAATATTGATTGATTGAACTAGATAAACATTGCAAGTAGGCTACACACAACTCCAACTGCGCATAACAGAGAGAGACAGACAGACAGACAGACAGACAGACAGACAGACAGACAGACAGACAGACAGACAGACAGACAGAGAAAAATAGAGAGAAATAGAGAGAGATAGCTGAACTGTTTCAATTGCATAAATGTACATTTTTTATAATGTATACCGGTTGCGTTCTGTCGTTAGGCTTATAATTATGCAGACATGGACTAAAATGATGACCAATGAACAGGTGTATGTGTCAGCGGGAGCCACAAGAGAACTATTGGCCCACACCAAAATTCGGAAACTTCGATATTTTGGTCATATCATGAGACAACAAAACGGTAGCATCGAAAGCAGCATCATGACGGGTTTTGTGGAGGGGAACCGAGGACGAGGAAGGCCGAGGATATCTTGGATCGACAACGTCCTGAACTGGACAGGACTTGTAGGCTCTGACTTAATGAGCGCGACAAGGAACAGAAGACTCTGGGCATTAAAGGTCCATTCATGTAGCCAACCGTCGCGATGCGACGATGGCGACATGACATGACATGACATGACATCGTGCAACACTGGCTTGTGCTGCTTGCAGTTTTTACACACACACCCACACACACACACACACACACACCCCTATATATGTACATATGTACATATGTATATATATATATATATATATATATATATATATATATATATATATATATATATGCATCGATTAAATACGAAACATATGCATATATATATATATATATATATATATATATATATATATATGTGCATCGATTAAATACGAAACATAAGCTAGCTAAGTTTTGCCCCCCCCCTGGAAAAAACTGAAATGACGTCCCTGGGTGAGGGAAGGAGAAAACAAGAGCGACCAAGGAAAAGGTGGTTGGACGATGTTCAAGAAACAACAGGAATGAATCTGGAACAACTAAGAGAAGCGACATCAGAAAGAAAGCAATGGAGAAGGCTGGCCTTGTCGATCGCTAGAGTTCAACGAACTGACAGCACAAGGTGACAAGGTGTATGAATATTAATTATCTTATGAATATTAATTACCTTATAAATATTAATTATTCTATGAATATTAATTGCCTTATGAATATTAATTATACCATGAATATTAATTGCCTTATGAATAATAATTATCCTATGAATATTAATTATTTACTGAATATTAATTATTCATAGATTTATAATCTATAATTATGTCCACGCTCTTCACAGATATTTCATGTTTAAGACAGTAAATATTCAGATATGAGCTGCGGAAGAAATGGAGATTGGAAGAGATTATTAAATAACCAGATGATTGCATGGTGTGTCGCCAAATTCGATTGTAAGTTTAGGTTTCTCATGCGTGGAGAAACGTAGAGAACCTCTGCTTTAGAAGGTTTGGAGATATTGCAATGACAATGATGGCGCCAGCCACATTACAATGGTGCTAACTACACTCTAATGGCCTTGACCACTACTAGAAAATAAACTGAGTTGACACAATGGTTGCGCTCTACATGTACGCAAGAGCTCATCAGTGGTACCTTTTCTTAACATACTTTGTGGGGCGTGGTGGTGTAGTGGGTACGTTCGTTGCCTTGCAGGTTCGAATCCACCTCAAGCCACCGCGCAGGGACCTTGAACAAGTCCTTCACTCGCAAATGCTCAGCGCTTCGGCGTGAAACTCTGATGCAGTGTCCACTCTGCAGTCGGGAGCGCCTCTGAGTGAGAGTTAAGGGGCGCCATAACAAGTGCACATACAAACAAACAAAGATACTTTGAGCAGTAAGTGTTTGGATACAACGGATGCACATTGAGTAAAATACAAACTTTAAATTCGGGATCGAGGTAAGTCTGAAAAAGATGGAACGTTTCGTAGACGGAGTGGTACAGCGGATACGACGAAATGCGCAGAGCGCTATATTCGTCGAAATGAAAACGTAGGTCAGCACACGTCACTCCGATTTTGCCGATAAACGGAGCAAAGTCACTTCCTGAGGCAAGGACCGGCACTCTGTCAAATGAAGCATTCGAATTCTTAAATAATCTACGCAATTAAAACACAGACAGAAAAATAACTGCCTAGAACTTAAGCTATATATTTAGCTTCAAAACAATTTACACAGCATATCCATCCTACAGTTATATTAACTTCGCCACTGGTTGCACTCCGCCAGTGCCAGTCACAAGCCTGGATAAATGAGGAGGACGCCACCAATGGTCTTTGTTACAACACAGTGACGTTAAACCGCAACTAATACTACTACAGTTATATAGGCAATTATACCTTCAAAAATTGCTATTAATTCCAGTTCAAATCTGACAACCACAACCACAACCCACAACCAGTGTTGTAGGCAAGGTAAAAATTCCAAGCCCAAAACCGCATTATGGTTGGAGATCATGACCAGAAACACAGGATTTCAAAACCAACACCTCAAGTACAAGAAAAAGACCAACGGGTTTCTTTCTGGTCTTAAGAATGTCAATATGAAGACCTCAAAAAACCATTCCTTACAGCATGAACACAGATTAAACATAATTTATTTTACACTTAAATGATGTGTAGAATTGATTCCCATTTGGTTTTTAGTACACTCTAAAAGCTAAAGCGTTAAATAAATTCCATTCACTTTAATCACACTCTAATCATTAGATTGCTAAATCATTCAAAAAGAATACAAAAGCCTTAGAACTCTGAATCTAAAATTATTCTAAATTTTAGTAAATTTACATTTCTGTCTAAAACTTAATATCGATTACATAGCCAAGCAATCTGTGATGCAATATTTAGTCAGAGAGATTTCAGATCTTGCCTCGGTTTTCCGGTGGGTTTGTTATTCCAGTCCTTCTCCGGGTATCGACGCAACCAGGTGTCGTAGACTGTGCGTCGGCCTTGATTCTGCTCAGCAACGTCCGGATTTGGAATCTGGAAGCAAAAATTCTAAGTTATTCTATTATTATTATTTTTATTATTATTATTATTATAATTATTATTATTATTAAATAAATTTATAACGCGCGCAAGGTTACACCGAAATGTGAATCTGAGGCGCAATTCATTCAATTCATTCATTCGGATAATTCAGCATAGCACCTCTTGAAGGGGCTACTCAGTGGCGATCCCAACCCCAGCACAGTCAAATCAAATAGGATGAGAGAGAGGAATGCCTGAGAAGTAGCTCTAGAAAGGGAGCGGAGCATGAAGGGGAGGCCATGCCAGGTCGAGGGACTACCACGAAGAAAGCACGGCTCTGCCTAGTTGAGGTAAACGAAAGCAGACCTTGTTCGGCCACTCTAATAAATTATTCTCAGTACGAAAATGCACTGCTCAGGGATAAAAAAATAGAAATCCCCCAAAATTTCAATTTTATAACAAATTTGGAAGTAATGCATAAGTGCAACAGTTCGTATGCCTGCAGCACATGCATCCAAAAAGTCTGCTCCGCAAACAAAAGCTATAAAAATGATTAGGCCTACATAACACGTTTACACCATAGGCTATATGCAACATTTATATGTAAGAGTTAGTCAGTAATCGTTTACCGTTTTTGCAACGTCGTAAAGTACTTGTTTCAGCATAGGAAGAGCTCTGGCCCTCAAAGCAAAGTTTCCTACAAACAAACAATACGACAAACAAAGAAATGAACAAACGAATGTAGAAAGAAAGAACGAAATAAGGTAGGAAGCAAATTATACAGACGGACACAAATCGAAGAAGAAAGAGCAGAAACGGAGGAAGAAGGAATAGTCAAGACAATCACAAAGAAATTCATATTTTCGCGTAGACGTAATAACATCTGGAGATTAAAAGAGGAACCTTTTATATTTGAAGCAAATGAGAATTAATGGTAACAGCTAAAAAGTCATATTGATCAGTTAATACTAAATTAAAAATAAACAGCAATACTTCAACAGAAAAGTGCTAAATAATGTTGATTATGATTACATGTTCATGCATAAACACACACACACGAATACACACACACACACACATACACACACACGCACACATACACGCGCAAACACACACACACAAAACATACACACACTAAATTATAACAGTAATGTATTTTGAGGTTTTTGAGGTATTCATATCGACATTCCAAAAAAAGGCTGCGACCTTGAACAGCAGAATCCACGTTTAAGTAGGCCACAGCTCTGTCCCCAAGCAGATGACCAAAGTTCTGAAAAATGACAAAAAACATAGTGATATATGCCACCATCATCAGCATAGTTATCATCATCATCATCATAACCACTGCCACAACCTTCGACATCAGAGATAAGATAAAATCCTTTATTACAAAGAAAATTGAACCTGCGACAATTAAAACTATTCACCACACCACCACCACCACCACCACCACCACCACCACCACCACCACCACCACCACCACCACCACCACCACCACCACCACCACCACCACCACCACCACCACCACCACCGCTGCTGTCATCATCATCATCGTCCTTCTTGTCATCATAATCATCACATTCATCATTATCACCACCACCACCACCAACAGCAACAACAACAACAATTAACAATACCACAACCATTATCATCATCATCATTCTACTATTCATCATCATTATTCTACTATATTCATCATCATTCCATTATTCATCATCATCGTCCTTTTCATCATCATCATCGTCCGTCATCTTCATCATCATCATCATTAATATTACCACCTATTGTATTATTCATACAAAGTTAAACATCTTTCAACATTTAAAAGTCCACAGAGGACTTAGAAAGTTAAAACTTCAATGAGATATATAAGGTCTTAAGCAAAAATTAAACGATATATGACAACATTATAGTAGGCAGACCAAACTGGTATTTCTTTTCCCAACCCACCTCAACCCATTCTCGTGTCCCGATAATTCCTTGCTCCTCTCCTCCCCAAGCACAGAACACGACTGTACGTCGAGGTCTCCAGCCTATCGAAATCAATCAATCAATCAATTCACTTTATTGCAACCAGAAAACAAGATGACAGCAAAAGTAGAAAATATACATGCATTGGCTACAAAGGGGGCCCTAAAGGGATGGACATCCTGCTGGGGAGGGTCACCCCAGTAAAAAATTCCCAAGAAAAATTAACCAAGAAATCGCAGGTGAAGAACAATCAACCAAATGAAGATTTTGCCATATCTGGAGACTTGCAAATCGCCGTTAAGACTTAAGAGTCATTTTCATACAGACATTATTAATTACTGTCTTAGATTTCTTGAACACATGCAAAACACCATTTTCTTTAATCTCAGCCATGTTAAGGTGCTAAATAAAATTCATAATTTATGTTTTATTTCTGAATCTAGCACAATGTGTTTATTTAACCCTTTACCCGTTCATTTTTAAATTTTAAGCCCGTTTTCAGCGGATATTCTCGGGGCAAATGGGTAAAAGATTAACATTTGACTGTCTTAATCAATTTATTGAATTATATAATGTTATTACCATGCCTGTACACCAAAACTCAGATAGCAATTGGTCCATTAAATAAAGAATATTCTTATCTTTTTTTTATCATACCTTACTTTATTATAATCAGCAGCCACACAACCTACACTGGCACAAACTGTAAAAGATTTAAAACTGCACCTTCAGTCTAACTATAACACTGAATGCTGACAGTATATACAAAGCATCCTAGAAGTAGCTTGCTACCAACGATGCTATAGAAACTGTCACAAATAAAAATACAAATTTAGTGTTTCCCCAATAATCTAGTAAGTACTGTAATCTCGCAGCATAACTTGAAGTTCAGTAACTGCCCGAAAAAAGAAACAACAAATAAAGTCAGACAGAAATTGGCACCAGCTCTACAATTTTCTACCTTCAGAGACAAGTTTTGCATATGCCCTCGACAACTCAAGCATAACAGCAGTCCCGCTTGATGGATCAACCGCACCGAAAACCCAGGCGTCATGATGGTTGCCAATCATCACATAACGATCTGAAACAATTTCAAACAAACAGCATAACAATACAATTTTTATATAGCGCCTTTTGCAGCACAATCAACAGGTTAAAAGTTAAGACAAGTGGTTAATTAATTGATTAATTAATTAACAATTAACTAACGACCGGCTGCACTGATTTTCCTCTCTCAGTATCGGCTAGTCATCCTCTCCAGTCTATGGACCACTGTGACTTCTCTGTACCATGAGTTAAGACTTCTATTGCTCAAGTTCTATCCTTTGCTATTATATTGTGCATGTATGTGCACTTGCTACAGCCTCCCTTCCTTACATGTCAAGACTTAAGTGACCTCTGACCTAGTTCTACGTGACCTCTGACCTAGTTCTACGTGACCTCTGCCCTAGTTCTATGTGACCTCTGACCTAGTTCTGTGTGACCTCTGACCTGGTTCTAAGTGACCTCTGACCTGATTCTATGTGACCTCTGACCTAGTTCTGAGTGACCTCTGACCTGGTTCTATTGCGCCTTCGATGAATCCAATGATGTTCTGAATGGTCGCACGATACGGACGAGTGGAGATGTTCATCTGGATGTATCTGCAAACAATGCACAATTGCCCATCAATAATCAATATTATTGTAACAGTAACTGCAAAGTCTGCTGTAACGTAAAGAAAAAGACCCGATCAGGATTGGGTTATATTGCAGCTTAGTAATGCTACTAGCAACAAGTGCTTTTCAACTGAGGACTTACCATGTCAATGTACCGGTAATTTTGTTCTGCAAAGTGGTTGTGGTGGTGACCATCCCCTCTTCACCCATTTCCCTCCCTTCCTTATTCCCTTCCTTCTCCCTTGACATGATACCATAAACAACAAGCAACTATAATCTATATAAATTATAGTTATATACGTAATCATATATATATAAATTATATATATATATATAAATTATATGCATATATTATGTATACATGTGCATATAATATTTCAAATATATAATTTTTGTATATATACATGTATATATAATTTGTATATATGCATGCTTGCCTACTAGACCAACAGACCAAGACTTGCATAATTTCGGACAATAAATATATATATATATATATATATATCTGGTCTAAATGGTTTAATTTCAGTCAGTGAGACTCATGTCACAGATAAGACACTGAAAACAAAAGGTCAAGTTTATTTACTTTGTAAACTTTCACCCAGAAGATAAACCCTAATTCTGAGAAGCGGTGATAGGTTGAACTATCATTTGAAGACTTCACCACTTCGGACTTTAGTGGAAGAGGGCAGTTACCACGTGATCTTCTCTCCAAACAGTTTTTATGGTCAAGCAGTGTTTAATCTAGTGGAGAATTCCGGTTTAAGGGGTAGGTAGGACAATGGTCATTCAGACGTGTGGCAACTGACCTCTAAGGCAGACAGCTTTGTTCGCCCCTTTGTCTGTGTAACTTTTTCCTGATAACCTTTTTAGTCTTTATAAATGTTAAAAATTCAATTAAATATACAAATCCCGGCAGTATATTCTGATCTTTAAAATGTGATGACCTCTTTTTAGTGAGTCGTTTATTTCTTTGATAATCTTTTAGTTCACAACACTTTCATCATAATAATAGTAAAACTGTTCATGTAATACAATATGAATGTAAAAGTATCAGCTCTGAAATTATCTGTAGTAATGTCATTCCTGGGGTGGGCACTCGTCCCGCCCCCGGAAGCTGCCTACATTAACCCTTTAACGACCAGCTGCTTACGTTTTCAATGCATTTTAGTACATGCTGATTGTAAAAGGGTTAAGCACTGATGGTCGAGCTTTCTTTATATCAATTTACAAGAGAGAAACATCAAAATGTCTTCGGTCCATTCTGCTTTGTCTATTGCCTGTTGGTCATGGGGTTTTGAACGCAATACAGATGATCTAAAGAAATGTTACAAAGAAACTGAGTCTGACCTATCGGGTTGAGTGAAGCCAGGTCCAAGTCTGTAAGTGATGTTCAGTCTCCCTCTCCAATTCTTCGGAACCTCCTCTCCGGTCATGCCTCTGTCAAACGAGGAAATTGCAACAAAGTAAATCTATGTGCATGTATGCTCAATGTTTATGTATACGCTTCATGTGCTATATAAAAAAATGTTCATGTGCAAAAATATTGCATGCTCAATAGCTATCTAAAACTGCATTTACCTGATACAGGTTCTAGAAATAAATTTACATCCATAGATTTACACACTTTCATACACTTACTGATTTCCATAAACTTATATTTTCAAATATATTTTTATATTACCACAGAATTACATATTTCCATAAATGTACATATTCCCATAAATTTACATAAATTATATCCATAAAGTTACATGCTTCTATAAATTTGCATATATCCACGAATTTCCACAAATTTACATACTTCCATAAATTTGCGAATTTTCATAAATTTGCAATTAAATTGGAACACGAACACAAAACAAATAAGACATTTCGTTTCTCAGTGTAGGTCAGAAGAGGTCAACATACTCAAGAAGAACTTTAGCATCGTTGTAGCCAATCGGATGAACTGGTATCTGGGGCAGGTCAGCCTCTGATTCAGGAATTCGATAGGCACTCGCTGAACCCAAATAAAATCAAAGTCACTTTGTGCAAACAATGAAGATAATTATAGACCAATAAAGCATCATTTTAATATGTACATGTTGCTTAGGCCACTCTCTGACACATTCTAAAAGCACTTAAAGACTGTTCTTTTTGGCCTTGATGGAGTCGGAAGCACCTCTGAGTAGTTTCCTTGAACATGTGCTATATAATGATAAAAGACTGTTCTTGAGCGCCTCTGAGTAGTTTCCTTGAAGAGGTGCTACATAAATACTCGAATGAATGAATAAATCCACAATAAAAAGAATTGAAGTACACCTCAAGTAATCAAATCATAAAGAAATCAGTTAACAAAATATAAAAGAAAAGGACACACTTTATTGCAGAGAAGACAGTCAGTTTATGCAGTGTTTGCGTATTTCTTCTGATGGGAAAAAAAGTTACAAATTAAGTTTAGAATCTCTATACAGTGAATTCTTAAAACAAGAGCAGTGGATGATAGACAACATACATGTAAGTAAGCATATACTGAAGAGGATCTAGTAGGACACGGCTACAGGTTGAATACTGCACGTAATTATATGAAGGCCATGATGGATGGCGGCTCTCTGTTGCAATGTAATTAGATTTGTGCATTATTTAGTTGTGAGGAATCAAAAGTTGAAAACAACAAATGTCACAGACTCTTTGAAATTTGACCAGGCTCTCTCTCGGAAGGGGAGGGTATGATACATTCAGGAACTGAAATTTTAGAACTCACTCGGTTCTTGTTATTTCAAAATCAAGGCCAGTGGTCAGGTCAGGTTTCATTCCAAATCCTCCACCCATGTTCTCAAGATAACATATATTATGCGACCTATGAAAACATGTTGAGAACGATGTCTAAATTGGACATTGGAGTCATAGGTTAGCTACGGAACCTGCCAACTAGCAGAGCACAGCATGATGATGAGGTCATCTTAATGCTTTGTATTGGCAGGGCTGACAGTGGTTTGGTAAAGTTGCCGGGTCTGACTTTGGCGGACGAGCACGCCTTTGGTTCCACTAAGTTATAGCGGTAGTGTTTTTCTCATAAATTTTTTCTTTAAAGTGTTGGAGTTCAATAGCAATTGCTCAGCGCTTCGGCATGAAACTCCGATGCCGTGTCTGCGCTGCAGTCGGGAGCGCCTCTGAGTAGTAAGCTTGAAGCGGCGCTGTAACAAGAGCACACGCATACATTCAAATTCCAAAAAGTTTATACGATGCTATAAATAGCAAAGTGGTGTTACCTATAGCTGGGTACATTGGGGTCAGAGGGTCACCCGTTCCACGGGAGCTCTTCTTGAGGGTACCACGCTGCACCCCAGTGCCTGGAAGCCACCATGAATCCGGATAGACCCTGTCAACGCCAGCAGCTGCGTATTTGGCAGGATCCGTGTACAGGATGAGACCAGCACAGCCGTACCTCTGTGCCTGAACCACCTGCACATAAACATCAGCAGCAATATATATATATATATTCGGTGTGTGTGTATATATATATATAATCTATATATATAAAAATGAAACTTTCCAATAGTTAGTAATTCAATCACGCCAAAAGTAACGCACCGATTGTTGTGAAAATTTACCAAAACCTTCCATTCCAATAGCACCGTGTCTTAAGATTTTTTTTCCCCGAAAAAACCCAATATTTTCCACAAAAAGTGAACTTTGCAATACGTTCGACCGCCATTTGCAAATTCAACGAAACTGTCAGATTTCAGAAAGTCCCCAAACACAGCAGACGAAACATCAATGAGGTCGCGTCCTGTGACGTCATAAGCGAGTCGCAAAAAACGGCCTGTCATCATTATTGGGCTCTATCATTGGAAGGGAGAGGGAAGGTCTTTTCTGCCACAGCAAAGCGTGGCTGGGTACAGCTAGTTATATATACTGACAGCGGATAGAGCCCAAGAATGTTCAAAGGCCGCTTTCGTAATTGAAATTATTGAACGACTCGCTTATGACGTCACGGCAGGCGACCTCATTCATGTTTCGTCACTGTGTTTCCAGTCAAGACGATTCTGAAATTTTGCAACCGTGCGGTTTGGTTGAATTTGCAAATGGCGGTCGAAGGTATTGCAAAGTTCACTTTTTGTGGAAAAGATTGGGTTTTTCGGGGGAAGAAAATCTTAAGACACGGTGCTATTGGAAAGGAAGGTTTTGGTAAATTTTCACAACAATCGGTGCGTAACTTACCGAGAAAAAAAATTACGAACTATTGGAAAGTTTCATTTTTATTTATATAGATTATATATATATATATGTATATATTAACCCAAAGTGAGAATTGCCAGGGGTTGGGGTTTAACCACCATTCTTTCTTAGAGCCATTAGTAAAGGCTATTTTTTCACATCCCAATTCCAAGTGGATCATTGTTCAACCCCCCCCCCCCGCTATTTTTCCACAATTCTCATAAGTACTGTATTAGCTCCACCTTACATTTTCTGCTGTAATACAAATTCGGCGCACAGTACTTTACTTTACTTACATTCATGCACTCATTCATTCAAGAATTTCTATAGTGCCTCTCCAATGGGACTACTCAGAAGAACTTTGACTCCAGCATTTCAAAAAGCATGTTTTTTAGTTGAATAAAAGACTGCTGCAGTAAGAGCCTCAGGAAGCAGACGTAGCTCCATTGGGAGCCATTTCAGACCCCTGGGCCCCACCTTACATTTCCTGCTGTAATGCAGACATGAAATGTAACAATAATTGTATTATTACATTTGGACATTTGGAAAAAAGTGCCGGTAATGAAACTAGCATTTATATAGCACCATCTATGAACCTTTCAAAGGCACGGCCATTCATGTTCTGTGTAGAACGTAACTTCTCTATTTTGGTTTTCTTAATCCTATTTTCTTAAATCTATTTTGCCGATTAAAACTGGTTTACCAAGCCGACTCCAACACCTTAAAGAAAAAATTTATGAGAAAAACAATACTGCTATAACTTAGTGAAACCAAGAGAAGCAAAGCATTAACATAGAACTTGTTTGTTTGCTTGTATGTGCACTTGTTATAGCGCCCCTTCAAGCTCTCTATATACTGAGAGGCGCTACCGAATGCAGAGCGAACACTTTAAAGTGTTGGAGTCGGCTTGGTAAACCAGTTTCACGCCGAAGCGCTGAGCAATTGTGAGTGAAAGTCTTGCCCAAGATCCCTATGCAGCGAGGTGGATTCGAACCTCGAACCTTCCGGCTCCAAGGCAACGACACCACAACTACACCACCGCGCCACACAATGAGTAATGACAGCTGTAATGTAAACCATGTGACAGAAATACTGATGCTAACAGTTTGATGACCAACCTTGACTGCGCGGAAGAGTCCTCCATACCGTGCAATGCAAATCGATCCATTAAGAGCGATCTTTCGATTCTTCAGCAATTCAAAATCGTCCACTCGAGCGTGGTTCACGTAGACAAGCTTCCCCTAAATTCAGAACAAAAATATTAATATTATCATTATTAAACTGTCATTTGTTTATAACGTGCCTAAACAAAAAGAAATCTTGCACAGGTCTTAAAAGTACATTTGTTCCTTAATTCATAGTACAATAAAGTACATGTAAAATAAATGACATTCAATGTCGACAGAAAAATTACGTAACATATTATAATATTTATCACAACTAAGTTAAGCTTAGTTGTTAAGCAATTGATCACAACTCAAAAATATTGTGAAAACTAAAGCAGAATCACAGGCATTCTCAGATGCCATATCAAAAACAGGTTTTCAAATTTCATAAATATTTTGAAATTTGAAAACCTGTTTTTAATAATTATGGCATCTGAGAATGCCTGTGATTCTGCTTTAGTTTTCACAATATTTTTGAGTTGTGATCAATTGCTTAACTTAGTTGTGATAAATATTATGTTACGTAATTTTGAAAACTAAAATAAAAACACAGCCACTCAGATGTCGAAGGAAAAATTTTAAATTCGTGCCAAAAATATTCTTGAAATGTGAAAAATAAAATAAACTCCATTGAAACAACTACTTGGAAGCAAGAAAACAAAAGTGAAAGCGTTGCCATAGGACAACTAACAGAATTGAAACACCATCACCATCCTCTGATACTTGGTCATTATAATAGTGATGCTTAAAATGAATAAATGGATAATGACGATGAAAGTCACAATGATGATGATAATGATGCTGGAGATTATTGTTATGCCAACCTCCACAACTCCAGGTCGTGAGTAGGCATTGAAGGGCGGAACCACGTCCGACTGGTTCTGCTCCGGTCGAAGGATCTTCTCGAAGAGTTGCGTCGAATACAAGACATTCCCTTGTCCATCGAAAAGGTTGATGCGGCTTGGATTTTTGGGGTCGGAGGAAGAGACGAGGATGCTGTACGGGAACTTCTTGACCGGTTTCAGTCCTATGGACAGCCAGAAGTCATTGATGTAGTTGACAACTCTTTCGTCACCTTCTGTCCCCGTCAAGTGAGGTCTTGAAGTCAGATTCCTGTGAAATTCAAATCAAATCAATCAAATCAAATAATTTTTATTGGTCCATTTGTAACAGCAACAAGCACACCAAGTCAGAAACAAAAATTACACAAAGCATCTCAAGTATCACCAAGTTGTTAGACATTAATCAATAAAATAACTTCCAATGGATTAATCCCGAGTAGCCTACATGTATAATGGACTTGTTCATCTCAGCTATAGGATCTTTTCCAACCCACAATTTTATTTAAATTTACTATAATTTATACGCATTTATTAAGCTCCATCATAAATAAATGTCTAAGGAACAATCAACAGGATTAGACAGGGTGAGAACTGTTGGGAGGTGGGGTTTCAACCCCCCCCCCCGTCTTTCTTAGAGTCCATAGTAAAGTCTGTTTTCACACCCCATTCCAGTTGGATCATAGTCAAACCCACCCCCAGTTATTTTTCCACAATTCTCACACTGGGCTTATGTACAGCAATTCTCCGTGAAGGACTTGTGCAAGGTCCCTTGATGGTTATAACCGTCTCAGTGGGTCGGCTTGGCTCGTATTGTGTCCAAAAATTTATCGAGCGCCTCTCGTGGCTTAGAATGTTCAGCGGCGCTTTCAGCACAGAAGTCCCTGGGGAATCGTCTTGCGACAGCGAGAGGATGGTGCCATGATGGGGAGAGCACGTAGAAGAGGGAAGGCCGTTCGGCGTAATTATAGCATGCGGGACAGACGTGTCGGTTAGGTTCAGATTTAGGGGTCATGAGGGTCTCGGTTAGGGATAGGAATAGGGTTAGCGTCGTCATTCGGTTCCGGATACTATAAGTTTGCCGGAGGATCCTCCTCTCCACTATCTAACTAGCGATATAAGTTATATAACCAAACACTTAATTACCTATATATATATATATATATATTCGTTTAATTGAGGAAAACAATCTGACAATTACGCAGAAATGATCCACATGAGTGATAGCCTAATGAATAATTAAAGTTCAGTTAGATGGTGTTAGATTAAGCTCTGGAGTCTGGATCTACACTTCGTGTTACATAATTATTTTCTCAGATATCTGTATAAGATATCATAATCGTTACCTGAGGTGTTGCTTTATATTCTCTGGGTTAATTTCTCGCAACAAACGTTCCGAAATCGTTCCATCGCCGAAACCTTTCGCGTCCTGTCCAGCGCTGGGACCGGATAAAATGATGGGTATCGCAGGGGCCGAGAAATATCCCACCAGAAAACGGATCAAGAAGCCCAACACGACACTGATCCCCACAAGAAAAGCTGCCTTTCGAATGTTATACACCGTCATCTTTTATCCGCTTTTTGAACGTCGGAAAACGTTAATCACGTCGATAAATTGAACCATAACACGCAGAATCGCGACTTCATTTGCCCCCATAACATGGGCGCCCGCACATAGGGGGAGGGGGGCACTTGCCCCCCCCCCTGGAAAATGGAAACTAATTTTTCTAACTACTACTTTTGGGCTTTTAACAAATGTCTTCGCATTAAAGCACTAATGATACAAATGATACATACAGTGAAAGTCAAAAATCTATGTTTAGAAATCTCTGTAGATATAAACATGCTCTTAATTTTCTGCCTTGCATTATCAACATCTTGTTAAAAGCTGGAACAGTGACCATTGGCTGTTAACATTCTGGAAGGCACCCTTGCAAATAGTATTTTCCTATCGATTATGGCCTACTTCAGGCTACTTGATTGGAATCTCGCTGTCATGATGCAACCTTTCACAACTGCACAAAATTAAGCAGTGTTGCCACTGAGGTTTCTAAAATAAACCCAGATTTCTTTGTGAAAACCCCCAGAAAAACCCAGACTATTCATATAAGCGATTTCAGGCCTCTTTGCTCAAATTAAGTTGGTTTTTCGCTTGTTCGGATGAGTGCTAACAAAATGTTCATCAAATGAGTCAAAGAAAATGTAATTACAAATTTAAAAAATATCAATTGTTAAAGTTGTCAAAGACTCGGCATCCTTAGGCCTATTGACAAAAAGTTGAATCGATATATTCGTGTGCGCATGCGCAGCGAGTCGAGACCACCAGAACTGTAAACATGGCTTAAGTTTACGAAGTTTTAAAGTTGTCCGAACTTAAGTTTCCGGCCATCACCAATCCAACGTTTTAACCACCTAGATTCCTAGAACATTAGGCCTAATACTCTGCAACAACATT
The DNA here is from genome assembly GCA_945859605.1 of Lumbricus rubellus. NCBI lineage: Eukaryota > Metazoa > Annelida > Clitellata > Crassiclitellata > Lumbricidae > Lumbricus > Lumbricus rubellus. The sequence goes on along the minus strand of OX243824.1, from coordinate 6,478,592 downwards.
ACTTGACCACTTAATTGACCTGACCTAGCCTATAGGCCTATGCATGTCAGATGTCAACAGACCTATATTGAGATGTCAAAATAGCATAGGCCTATTTACGTGCAGAGCTAATTTTATGCATCACCAGGTCATAAATTATTCGTGAATTGACAACTCGAGATCTTGATTGTGGAGTTAAAAATTACAATTAGTGGAACAAAACTTATGTATCGCAACCATATTACATTGAATTTCACAGAATTTTCATGTGAATCATGTGTTTTAATACAAAATGGTCAACTCACCAAAATAAACCCAGATTTTGCTAGAAAAAAGTTAGATCTAATCTTGATAATAGCAACAACAGCGTCGCACGTTACATAAATTACCCTTAATTGTCAATTTGTCATATAAAAAGCCATCCAACTTGTGCACGTGAGATCTGTGATGAGCTCAACTCTAATTTATATTAACGTGGCTGGGTTGGGGCCGTAGCACCTCTGAGAGTTTTTTGAAGGGTTGCTAATACTCGCTATACACATTTTTAAAAAATGAATGAATTTACTCCCCCTTCTGCAAATTGCCTGGATACAATCTTTGCTTTTATTTGTGGAATTGAGCTTAGGTAAAAGCTAATGCTAAAAGCACAATGTTGAACACCAGAACAAAGACAAGTACATGAAATAGCTCTTTTTGAAGTAAAAATACGAGAACATCAGTTTGAAGATGTGTTCCTGCACCTAATAATAACAACAATCTTTGCCTAAACTTCAACATCTGTTAAATCTGTAAACCAATGCTTGTATACATTATTTCAGCATTAATGAGGTCAGTTAAGTTACAATTCGGTAGTGACAGTTTATGCAACAACTGTCCGTAAGTTGAATTAAAATATTTTGTTGAAATCCATGAACACTAAAATCGCAAACTCTGTTAAGACAACAAATGTGCTACTTCAATAACCTAATCCTTGAAACAGGCATAAATGCATTAATGTTTCATCATTAATTTCAAGAACAAGACTGAATTAATTTAACATATTAAAAATGAATAGAGAAATACAAAAAACAAGTTTCCCAAAAGACACCAATTAATGCACAATAACCAGTACCAAAATATCTCCTCATGCCACAAGTGCAAATCGCAATTTGTAATAATCGATTCTAATCCGACATTTATAAAGCAAAGGTATTTCTGTAAAAGTAAGGCACTGACAAAGACGCAAGAATTCCTAGCAAACTTCACTAATATGCAGTTTCTGACTGAACAATCATAGAGACTTTGTGCAAATAACCTCAAACGATGTAAATAACCAAGATTCGCCTTACGAAAATGACTTGTAGATAGTCGTTAATGAGATGTATCCATTCCTTGCAGGCACTGGGAGTTTGATCTTAGAAACATGGGCACAGCAGATATTTTTGTAGGAGGGGCAAAACACGGTTACATTTTTTGGCAAGTTACAATTTTTTGGCAAGTTACATTTTTTGGCAAGTTACATATTTTTAAATAGCAAGAGCTCAAAATGCAAAGCAGGAAATTAAGAGCATAGGTATTTTTCACAGAGGTTTCAATTCTAAATGTCAATTTCTCAGTTTCGCTTCGTGTATCATCGATGATAAGTGCTTCAGTGTGAGGAAATATGTTTAAAACCAAAAAGTAGTAGTTAAAGAAATAGACCTAAATGCTCCAGTGGGGAAGGGCAAGTGACCCCACTTGCCCTTATGTGCAGGCGCCCATACTTAGAAATTCATTGATTTGCAAGTTATGGCACCAAAGACTCCAAATAACCAAGATTCACTAAGTTCCGAAAATAACTCGAAAAGAACGACATAATCAGACAGATCGATTTCTTCAAGTGTTCGATTCTAGTTTCAATCTAGAATTCCGTTGGTCGGGCAAGCGACGCAGCGGCTGCCTCGATGTAGAACGTAACAATGGACAGCTGCTTTTTGACAGCCTCCCACCGCTCAACGGTTTCATTCCCCGACACTTTCTCAATCTGGAAGAGACTGTCCGTAAGACTCGGGAAACTGGCTCCAGTGTATGAGTCCAATGCACTCGGAGCAAATATGACGTGCCTGAAAATAGAGCAGTTAGCTGTGATGAAAGAAAATCACATTTTATCAGCAGTCTTTCATGGTCTGTAAATAATTATAGGTAGGGGAGAGGAACACAGGAAGCAACAAAGAATTTTCACTTAATGGTACATTCTGTTCAACTAGCACACCGATAATCTGACGAGAAAGGGTAGTTTGGCATAAGTGACAATTTCCTCCAGTTTGTTGTATTGTTATTATTATTATTATTATTTAATGTTCACTCTGTGTTACCTGGTATGCTCATAGCTTTACAGAGAAGTTCCATATTATTAAAGAATATTCATGAAATAATTAATATTCATGAAATAATTAATATTCATCAGATAATTAATATTCATAAGATAGCTACTATTCATGAAATAATTAATATTCATAAGATAGTTAATATTCATGAAATAATTAACATTCATAAGATAGTTAATATTCATGAAATAATTAATATTCATGAAATAATTAATATTCATAAGATAATTAATATTCATAATATAGTTATTATTCATGAAATAATTAATATTCGTAAGATGGTTAATAATCATGAAATAATTAATATTCATAATGTAATATACATAAAATAATTAATATTCATATAATTAGCTGCTATCTTTGAGGCTGAAAGTCTGAAACAGAAAAACACTTGCCTGACGGAGGGACGGTTGGGAAGACCAGGAGGATCGATGAAAGATCTTTCCAGCTGCATCATCTGGTCATTTAGTTGTCGTACCAGCAGCAAACTAGAATTTAAACAAAAACTTAAACGTCTTCTTTCTGACTGCATCATATTGTTATTCTGGATGGTCGCCACCTCTAAATGTGTGTGTGTGTGTGTGTGTGTGCACGTGCGTTGAGAAGCAACAAAAAGCTACATATAAACACCCAAGCACACACCCGATACAAAGATGTTCACAGTGTAATTCAACAAGACATTGAATAATGTAACAAGACATAGATTATTGTAACAAAGCATTTGTGAGCATTTTGAAAAACCTCTGAGTAGTTTACCTTGAAGTGGTGCTATACAAATTTACGATTATGATTCTTATACTTTAAACTTCAAAGAGCAGAGATGGACAAATATAATGACGAGATACGGAGACAGGCAAAGATAAATAATCAAATTGTTGTCGTTATGTTCTACTTGAAAAATGTCAACATACTTGGATGTGTTGGCTTTTCCGAGTCTTTCCTCAAATGATTCGCACGCTTGTGAGAAATTGTGCACAGCGATTCGCAGATAATCTAAGCAAGTGAAAGGAAATTCACCTTAATGCAACGCAGTAAATCAATCCAATGCACGATCAGTACTCTTGAATACAATAAAATAATGAACTTAAAATATAGGCTGGTGCCCTGCTCTTAGCTTTTAAGAGGCACAGCTGAATGTTGGAGTTTACTATGATCATGATTTCATTGCTTCTTTTATATTGCCTCATGGGATCGCCCCCAAGACTTGAAGGGGCGCTATATAAATCCTTACGAATGAAAGAAAAATTCACACTAGGCACCTTATTCCCTCACTTTCTCCCTCAGATCACTCGACAATTCTGACTGGAGGTCCTGTTGCCTCTCTTTGCTTTCCTAAATCTTGTCTTTTCTCACCCCCTCCCCCCAGCCCCCCTGGTGGGTTCTTCGCACTGGGAGCATGCACATCTGATTGGTCTGCACTGCAAACAGCACTTTAAAAATTCCTAAATACAGTAGAGTGCAATAGAAAATTCTGCCCTAGAGGACTTGAACCTCACCCTCTCGATAAACAGCCCACCACCGTAACAACTAGACTACCAAGCAAAGTTTCCCTTTGCATGTAACTTACCTAAACTGATGCTATTGTTGCTGAGAATTGCACCGTATCGAAGTTGAAACTGTTTGAAGTAGCCTGCAATGGCAAGCCCGTAATCCTTGATCCCCATCGGCAGAATTGTGTGGTCAGCCAGACGCCGGGCAAGCTCACCCCAGAACTGACCAAGAGCAGCTGAGAACTGTCACAATGTCATTTACAAGAAAGCCAATAAAAACCTGATATCTTAAAGTACAACATAATGCAAAATACTCCTCAAAATAATACACAAAAGAATGGAGAAGACAATCGAAAGGGAATTACCAGCCAACCAAGCGGGATTCAGGAAGGCGCGAGGAACGCGCGATCACATCGCCAATATAAGGTGGATTATGGAGAGACAGAGGGAATACGGTCAACAGGTGCATATGTGTTTTATAGACTACAGCAAAGCGTTTGATTGCATAGACCATACGTTACTGTGGAAGACATTGATTGAGATGGGAATACCGCTACATCTGGTAAAACTACTAAAAGGTCTTTATGTGGATCAAGAGGCGGTGATAAGAACTGAATATGGAGATACGAGTAAATTTAAAATAAGGAAAGGAGTGAGGCAGGGGTGCATTTTGTCCCCTTTCCTGTTCAATCTGTATGCCGAGAGAATTATGAGGAGAGCTGGATTGGAGGAGGCAACAGAGGGGGTAAGGATAGCGGGGAAAATACTGAATAATCTGAGGTACGCCGATGATACGACATTATTGGCGGGTAAGAGGGACGACCTAGTCGAGTTAATAAGAAGAGTCAGGAAGGAAAGCGAAAAGGCGGGACTATACTTCAATGTAAAGAAAACAAAGGTTATGACAACTGCAACATGGGAAAACTTTGAGGTGGATGGAGAAACGATAGAGGTAGTATCGAGCTTCACATTCCTGGGATCTATGATAGAGAAGGAGGGAAGAAGTGATATGGAAATAAGGAGGAGGGTAACAATGGGGAAAACGGCAATGAACGGTCTGGAAAAGATTTGGAAGGATAAATACGTGAGCAGGGAAACAAAGAAAAGACTGGTAAAAGCACTGATCTTCCCAGTGGTCCTATATGGATGCGAGACATGGACAAAGACACGGGATATGGAAAAGAAAATCAATGCATGTGAGATGTGAATTTGGAGAAAGATGCTAAGGATTTCATGGACGGAGAAGAGAACTAACGAATCGGTGCGCGTGGAGCTCGGAATAGAGAGGGAGGAGACACTGCAGCAAACAGCAACTTGGAGGAAACTGAGCTACTTCGGCCATGTGATGAGATCTAATGGTTTGGAAAAGGAGCTGATGACGGCATGCGGTGAGGGAAGGAGAAGATGTGGAAGGCCAAGGAAGAAATGGTTGGATGAGGTACAGGAAAAGTCTGGCATGAGACTGGAGGAGCTAAGAGAGGCGACTAGGGAGAGGATCAACTGGAGAGGATACATCAGGGATATCGCCAGAGCTGCAGAAGCTGACGGCACCAGGTGACCAGGTGACAACATAATGACAACAATTTGACGTTTTATCTCTACTTGCCTTAGTTTGTTTCAGCATCAAAGGTAATTATCTTATGAATATTAATTACCCTATGAATATAAATCGTTCTATGAATATTAATTATCTTATAAATATTAATTACCTTATGAATATTAATTAATATATGAATATTAATTGTCTTATGAATATTAATTACCTTATGAATATTAATTACCCTGTAAATATGAATTACCCTATGAATATTAATTATTCATAGATTTATCATCTATAATATTATGTCCATGCTTGTCTTTGGCTCTTCACAGATATTTCATGTTTAAGACTACAAATATTCGGTGAGCTGCGGAAGAGTGGAGATTTGAAGAGATTATTCAAGACACAGACGATTGCATGGTGTGTCGCCAAATTCGATTGCTGTCAGTAGCGGATCTCAGTGAGAGTCAAGGGGCGCTATAACAAGTGCACATACAAACAAACTTACTTCAGTAAGTGTTTGGATACAACAGATGCACATCGAGTAAAATACAAACTTTAAATTCGGGATCGATGTAAGTCTGAAAAAGATGGAACGTCTCGTAGACGGAGTGGTACAGCGGATACGACGAAATGCGCAGAGATTCGTCGAAATGAAAACGTAGGTCAGCGCACGTCACTCCGATTTTGCCGATAAACGGAGCAAAGTCACTTCCCGAGCCAAGGACCGGCACTCTGTCAAATGAAGCATTCGAATTCTTAAATAATCTACGCAATTAACGAAGACAGAAGATAACTACAGTACCTAGAATCGACTTAGCTTTCAAAACAATTTACACAGGATATCCATCCTTCAGTTATATTAATTAGTAGATAATTATACCTTCAAAAATTGCTATCAATTCGAGCTCAAATCTGACAACCTATAGGGAGCAGTGTTGTAAGCAAGGTAAAAATTCCAAGATCAAAACCGCATGGATGGAAATCATGACCAGAACTGCAGGATTTCAAACCAACACCTCAAGTACAAGAAAAAGACCAACGGGTTTCTTTCTGGTCTTAAGAATGTCAATATGAAGACCTCAAAAACCATTCTTTACAGCATGAACACAGATTAAACATAATTTATTTTACACTTAAATGATGTGTGGAATTGGTTCCCATTTGGTTTTTAGTACACAATTGTATTGTAATTGTAATTGAACGTTTATATAGCGCCACCTCAAGAGAACTCCTCAGAGGCGCTCCCGACCTGACACCAAACCATAATCAAAGAGAATGGTTTTCAAACGCTTGCGGAAAAAGGGCAAAGAAAGACAAAGAAGTTCATTACGGAGACTAATAGGTAACTTATTCCAGAAAGACAGACCAACCATAGCAAAACTTCTATGCAGCGCTGTGGAAGATCGAGCCATAGGACTTTAACAGCTAAAGCGTAAAGTAATCAATTTGCTTTAATCACGCTCTAAAAATTATTGTTATAATTGCTAAATCATTCAAAAAGCATACAAAAGCCTTCTCTGAATCTAAATTTGAGTAAATACATTTCTTTCTAAAAATCCAATATCGATAACATAGCCAAGCAATCTGTGATGCAATATTTAGTCAGCGAGATTTAAGATCTTGCCTCGGTTTTCCGGTGGGTTTGTTATTCCAGTCCTTCTCCGGATATCGACGCAACCACGTGTCGTAGACTGTGAGTCGGCCTTGATTCTGCTCAGCAACGTCCGGATTTGGAATCTGGAAGCAAACAATTCAAAACTTATTTATTCATTATGATAATTCAGTACAGCAGCCTGAAGGGGCTACTCAGTGGCGCTCCCATACCCAGCACAGTCAAAATCAAATAGGATGAGAGAAAGAGATGAATGTCTGAGAAAGAGCTCTAGAAAGGGAGCGGAGCATGAAGGGGAGGTAATGCCAGGTTGATGGACTACTACGAAGAAAGCACGGCTGTGTCTAGTTGAGGTACGAACGACAGAGACAGAAAGCAGACCTTGTTCAGCCACACCAATAAATTATTCTCAGTACAAAAAAGCACTGCTCAGGGATAAAAAATAGAAATATCCCCAAAACCTCAATTTTATAACAAATTTGTAAGTAATGCATAAGTGCAACAGTTCGTATGCCTGCATCATATTCATCCAAATAGTCTGGTCCACAAATAAAAGCTACAAAACTGATTACATCATAACACTTTTACACCATACATGCAACATAATATATATTGAAGACCAAGTCAGTAATTGTTTACCGTTTTTGCAACGTCGTAAAGTACTTGTTTCAGCATAGGAAGAGCCCTGGCTCTCAAAGCAAAGTTTCCTACAAACAAATAATAGGACAAACAATGAAATGAACAAATGACTGTAGAAAGAAAGAACAAAATAAGGTAGGAAGCAAATTATACAGACGGACACAAATCGAAGAAGAAAGAGCAGAAATGGAAAAAGAAGGAATCGTCAAGACAATCACAAACAAATCCATATTTTCAAGTAGATTAATTAATTAATTAAAACAGCTTAGAAAAGTCATCAGTTAATCTATAGCCTAAATATAAAAATGAAACTTTCCAATAGTTCGTTATGAGTGTTCTCGAAACTAACGGAAAGATTGTTTCGAAAATTTGACAAAACCTTCCATTCCAATAGAACCGTGTTGTATTATGTTTTTCTTTCGAAAAAACGCAATCTTTCCCACAAAAAGTGAACTTTGAATTCCGTTCGACCTCCATTTGCAAATTCAACAACCGCGCTGCATTGACCCAAAACACACTGACCAGACAGACGAAGCATGCATGAGGTCGCTTGCCGTGACGTCATAAGCGAGTCGAAAATTTTCCGGCCTTCACCATTCTTGGGCCGGACGGTGTGAGGGAGGAAAGAAGCGGAGGGAGCGGGACGAAGAGGGTGGGGAGGAGAGGGGTAGGGAGGGGGAGGGGAGGTGGACGGGGAGGGTCAGTGGGAGGGGAGTGGGAGGGGGAGGAGCGGGCCGAAGAGAGAAGGAGGGGGAGGGGGAGGGGAGGATCTTTTTTGCCACAGCAACGCGTGGCCGGGTACAGCTAGTACTAAAATAAAAATTAACAGCAATACTTCAACAGAAAAGTGCAAAATAATGTTGAATATGACTGCATGTATATATGCATAAACACACACACACACACACACGCACGCACACACACGCACGCACACGCACGCACACACACGCACGCACACACACACACGCGAGCGCGCATGCACACACACACACAAAAACATACACACACTAAATTATAACAGTCATCAAGAACTCCAAGGAAAGGTTGTGACCTTGAACAGCAGAATCCACGTTTAAGTAGGCCACAGCTCTGTCCCCAAGCAGATGACCAAAGTTCTGAAAAATGACCAAAAAAACATAGCGATATATACATCATCACCATAGTTATCATCATCATCGTAACCACCGCCACAACCTTGAACATCAGAGATAAGATAAAATCCTTTATTACAAAGAAAATTGTACCTGCGATAATTAAACTATTCATCATACCACCACCCCCACGACCACCAACACCGCTGTCATCATCATCATCATCATCATCATCATCATCATCATCATCCTTTTCGTCATCATAATCATCATCACATTCATCATCATCATCACCACCACCAACAACACCACCACCACCACCACCAATATTATCATCATTCTACTAATCATCATCATCATTCTACTATTCATTATTATCATTCTAATATTCATCATCATCCTTTTCATCATTATCATCGTCCGTCATCTTCATCATCACCACCATCATCATCATTAATATCGCCACCTATTGTATTATTCATGCAAAGTTAAAACATCTTTCAACCTTTAAAAGTCTGCATAGGACTTAGAAAGTTAAAACTTCAATGAGATAAATAAGGCTTTAAATAGCGAAAATTAAACGAAACATGACAACATTATAGTAGGCAGAACAAACTGGTAATATTTCTTTTCCCAACCCACCTCAACCCATTCTCGTGTCCCGATAATTCCTTGTTCCTCTCCTCCCCAAGCACAGAACACGACTGTACGTCGAGGTCGCCAGCCTATCGAAATCAATCAATCAATCAATCAATCAATCAATTCAATTTATTGCAACCAGAAAACAAGATGACAGCAAAAGTAGAAAATATACATGCATTGGCTACAAAGGGGGCCTAAAGAGATGAACATCCTGCTGGGGGAGGGTCACCCAAGTAAAAATTCCCAAGAAAAATTAACCGAGAAAGCGCACATGAAGAACAACCAAACAAATGAAGATTTTGCCATCTGTGGACACTTGTAAATCGTCGTTAAGACTCAAGAGTAATTTTCAAACAGACATATTTATTAGGGTGTAGTGACCAGAAAGGATTATGTTTGGGATATAATAATTTGTTACTCCTATCTATTAGATAGTGTCTGGTATAGAAATTTTGTTTCTGACGTGCTGCTTAACTTTGCCGCCATGTCCTTGAAGTTATTCAAGTATACCGCACTATTGAGCATTGCATTAATACTGCTGAAATTTGACTATTTTCTTATCTGCAGTAGTAGGCCTAATTAGGCCTAAACATAGTAATATTGTGAGCCACATTTTATGGCACGGCAGGTAAATGTGTTTGGCAATTCCGACATCTATGAGCTACAAACAAGGGGTCGTCCATAAACGACGTCACACACCATAGGGCGATCCCCTTTGATCCCTCGTCACACGTTAAAACAAAAAGTCATATGATATCTAGCAATGAACCGTCACAAATCGTCACAGACTTGTGACCCTCTCCCCTCCAGTCACGTGACGTCATTGATGGACTGTCCTCCGATGCTTTATTCTAACTTAAAAAATGGAAGAAAATCATTAAGGTTGAAAAACCTTGTGGTCCTTAACTACTCTTTACAAAATGTTCATATGCTGACAATGCGTTTCACTCAAAATTTTTATTATATAGTAGCAACAAGAATGGATTGTATTTGGCATAAATTTATTTGGTGCTTCTATGCATAGGATAGTGTCTGGAATATAAGTTATGTTTCTGGCATGCTAACTAACTTTGACGCCAAGGCCCTGAAGTTATTCCAATATAGGCCTACCACACTTTGCGACTTTCGAGCAATTAAAATAACACTATTGAAATTTGATAATTTTCTTCACAGAAGTAGAAATTATAGCAATATTTTAAGCTTAAGAAAATATCATCGCCCTTTTAAATTAATATTGTTCACTTTCTAGCGCACTAGAAACCACCCCAATGAGGAAAGACTATTTTAGCGCCATTCTCAATAATGCATTTGTGCAGTGCGCGTCTTTTATGCATAGCTTTTAACAGGCGAAAATAGACTAAACTTGAGGTGCTCGGCGGCAAAGTTAGATGGAATAAATTTGATACAATTTTACTTTAATACTTATGTTATGGGTCTAGAGCAACCTTTGAAATTATCCCAAAGTTCATTTTAAACCAAAACATTTTTCTTGCTATACCCTAATATTTATACCGTCTTTGATTTCTTGAACACATGTGAAACAACATTTACTTTAATCTCAGCCATGTTAAGGCGCTATACAAATTTTTTTTATTTCTGAATCTAGCAAAATGTGTTTTTAACATCTGACTGTCTTGGTCAATTAATTGAATTATATGTTATTACCATGTCTGTACACCAAAACTCAGATAGCAATTGGTCTATTAAATAAAGAATATTCTTATCTTTTTATCTTACCTTGTTTTCATTATAACTATAGCAACTACACAACCTACAATGTCACAAACTGTAAAAGATTTAAAACTACACCTTCAGTCTAACTATAATCTATAACACTGAAAGCTGACAGTATATGCAAAGCATCCTAGAAGTAGCTTGCTACCGACGATGCTACAGAAATTGTCATAAATACAAATACAAATTTACAGTGTTTCCCAGTAATCTAGTAGTTACTGTAATCTCGCAGCATAACTTAACGCTCAGTAACTGCCCGAAAAAGAAACAACAAAGTCAGACAGAAATTTGCACAATTAGCACTAGAATTATCTACCTTCAGACACAAGTTTTGCATATGCGCGTGACAACTCGAGCATAACAGCCGTTCCGCTTGACGGATCAACCGCACCGAAAACCCAGGCGTCATGGTGATTACCAATCATCACATACCGATCTGAAACAAACAGCAAAACAACATAATTTATATATATAGTGCCTTTCTAGCATATTCAACAGGCAAAAAGTTAAACCAGTAGTTAATTAATTAATTAACAATTAACTAATGACCCGCTGCACCTGATTCTCCTCTTTCAGTATCTTCTCATCATCCTCTCCAGTATCTGGACCACTGTGACTTCTCTGTCCCATGATTTAAGACCTCTATTGCTCAAGTTAGCTCCTTTGCTATTATTGGACCCTCCTATTGAGTATGCATGTGCACTTGCAACAACGTCCATTCAAGATTTCTACTCAGAAGCGCTCCTCAGTTTCACGCCGAAGCGCTGAGCAATTGCGAGTGAAGGACTGGCCCAAGGTCCCTACGAGGCTGCTTGAAGTGGATTCGAAATTGCAACTCTCCGGCTGCAAAGCACCGAACATACCCACTACACCACCACGACCCACAAAATAAAATAAAAAATCCTGCACCCCGAACAAGAGGAAAAATGCCCTTTCCTCCATGATGCATAGGATTCTCTTTTCTGGTTCATCATCTCAACTTTCTTCTACCTCCTCCTTGCATGTCAAGACTTAAGTGACCTATGACCTAGTTCTACGTGACCTCTGACCTGGTTCTATAGCGCCTTCGATGAACCCAATGATGTTCTGAATGGTCGCACGATACGGACGAGTGGAGATGTTCATTTGAATGTATCTGCAAACAATGCACCTACATCAATAATTATTGTAACAGTAACTGCAAAGTCTGAGCACTATAACGTAAAGAAACGATTCAGGACTGGGTTCCGTTGCAGCTTAGTAATGTTACCAGCAAATAGTGCTTTTCAACAACTGTACTGTATTTAGAAATTTTTAAAGTGCTGTTTGCAGTGCAGACCAATCAGATGTGCAACTTAGGGCACAGGATGCCAATGTAATTTTGTTTCCCACAAAGTGGTTGTGGTGGTGACCATCCCCTCTTCACCCATTTCCCTCCCTTCCTTATTCCCTTCCTTCTCCCTTGACATGATACCATAAACAACAAGCATCTATAATCTATAGTTATATACGTAATCATATATATAAATTATATGCATATATTATGTATACAACTATACATGTGCATATAATATTTCAAATATATATATATAAATTTTTATATATGCATGCTTGTCTACTAGACCGACAGACCAAGACTATAGCATAATACCGGACAATATATATATATATATATATAATTATATCTGGTCTAAATGGTTTAATTTCAGTTAGCGAGACCGAAAACAAAAGGTCAAGTTTATTTACTTTGTAAACTTTCACCCAGAAGATAAACCCTAATTCGGAGAAGCAGTAATAGGTCGAACAATCAAAGACTTCACCACTTCGGTCTTCGGACTTTAGCAGAAGAGGGCAGTTACTACATGATCTTTTCTCCCCACAGTTTTTATGATCAAGCAGTGTTTAATCTACTCCTCCTGCTCGGGGGTGGGGGGAATTCAGGTTTATGGGGTGGGTAGGACAATGGTCATTCGGGCGGACGACAACTGACCTCTAGGGAAAACAGCGTTGAGGCCAGGCAACACCCTTTGTTCACCCATTTGTCTGTTGTAATTTTTTCCTGATAATCTTTTTCAGTCTTTGTGTTAAAAATTCAATTAAATATACAAATCCCTGTAAATTCTGGTCTTTAAAATGTGATGACCTCTTTTTAGTGAGTCATTGATTTCTTCAATCTTTTAGTCCACAACTCTTTTTTCATCATAATAATAGTAAAACTGTTCATGTACTACAATATGGATGTAAAAGCATCAGCTCTGAAATTTTCTGAAGGAATTCCATTCCTGGGGTGGGTCGCCTCCTCGGAGATGTCAAGATTAAGCAATGATGGTCAAGCTTTCTTGGTATTATTCTGCATTGTCCAATGTCCATTGTGTGTTGGTTATGAATGAAATACAGATGATTTAAAGAAATGTTACAAAGAAGCTGAGTCTGACCTATCGGGTTGAGAGAAACCGGGTCCGAGTCTGTAGGTAATGTTCAGTCTCCCTCTCCACTTATTCGGAACCTCCTCTCCGGTCATGCCTCTGTGAAATGAGGAAATTTCAACAAAGTAAATCCATATGTATGTATGCCCAATGTTTATGTATATGCTTCATGTGCTATATAAATGTCCAAATGCAAAATTATTGAACACACAATAGCTGTCTAAAACTGCATATACCTGGTACAGACCTAAAAATTTACATAATTCCAAAGATTTACACATTTTCAATAAACTTACTGGTTTCCATAAACTTATCTTTTCACATATATTTTTATATTTCCATAAATTTACATATTCCCATAAAGTTACATATACATAAAGTTACATGCTTCTATAAATTTATGTGCTTCCAAAAATTTGCATATTTCCACGAATTTCCATAAATTTGCATACTTCCATAAACTTTAATATTTTCATAAAATTACACTTAAATTGGAACACAAACACAAAACAAATATGATATTTCATTTCTCAGTGTAGGTCAGAAGAGGTCAACATACTCTAGAAGAACTTTAGCATCGTCGTAGCCAATCGGATGAACTGGTATCTGGGGCAGGTCAGCCTCTGATTCAGGAATTCGATAGGCACTCGCTGAACCCAAATAAAATCAAAGTCACTTTGTGCAAACAAAGATATAGACCAATAAAGCATCATTCCAATATGTACATGTTGCTAAGGCCACTCTCTGACACATTCTAAAAGCACTTAAAGACTGTTCTTTTTGGCCTTTATGGAGTCGAAAGCACCTCTGAGTAGTTTCCTTGAACATATGCTATATAAATACTTGAATGAATGAATAAATCCACAATAAAAATTGAAGTACACCTCAAGTAATCATATCAAAAAGAAATCAATTAACAAAATCTACAAGAAAAGGACACACTTTATTGCAGAGAAAACAGTCAGTTTATGCAGCGTTTGAGCGTATGTGTATTTCTTCTGATGGGAAAGAAAAGTGACAAATTAAGTTTAGAATAAAGTCTTCTCTATACAGTTAATTTTTAAAACAAGAGTAGTGGATGATAGACAATATACATGTACATGTAAGTAAGGTTATACTGAAGAGGATCGATTTAGTAGGACACGGCTACAGGTTGAATAGTGCACATAATATATGAAGGCCATGATGGATGGTGACATTCTGTTGCAGGTTTGTGCATTATTTAGCTGTGAGGGATCAAAAGTTGAAAACAACAAATGTCACAGAACCTTTGAAATTTGACCAGGCTGTCTCTCCGAAGGGGAGGGTATGATACATTCAGGAACTGAAATTTTAGAACTCATTCAGTTCTTGTAATTTCGAAAACAAGGCCAGTGGTCAGGTCAGGTTTCATTCCAAATCCTCCACCCATGTTCTCATGATAACATATATTATGCGACCTATGAAAACATGTTGGGAACGATGTCTAAATTGGACATTGGAGTCTTAGGTTAGCTACGGATGGTGGGGGGGGGAGGAAAGAGCGATAATCAACATAAGAAGGACAAGACAATGAAACTGGATTGTCACATACTGAGAGGAGACACCCTTACGAGGGAAATAATAGAGGACTGGAGGGACGTAAAGGAAGAGGAAGACCTAGACAGAAGCTTATGCACTGGATGATGTGGGAGGGTAATCAACAGCTAACAGAGAAGACTCAACAACAAGAGGAGTGGTGCCATTGGACGTACGAACCTGCCAACTGGCAGAGCACAACATGATGATGAGGTTATCTTAATGCTCTCTATTGGTGGGTGCATCAATAAATTAATTATAATTTATATAGCGCCCCTTCAAGGTACCTACTCAGAGACGCTACTAGCCTGTGGCGAAGCCAGGAATTTATGATGAGAGGGTTATGGCCGGATGCTTGTTTTTTCTTATACAAGTGGACGAATAACCTTAAAAAACGGTTTTTCCTAGGCCAATGGAGGGTTTAACCTCCAACCCCCCCCCTCCCGTCTACGCCACTGCTACCAGCCGAGATCAAGCGAAAAAAGTCTTCAACAGTTTGTGATATTGAGATGCTTCGTATAGCTCTTCAGCTAACGACCAAAAAGTTCTACTCTTAAATCCAACACGACATTTTTAGTTCTCCAGTTGCTACATTTTCTGCTCCAAAGTTCAAAAGTTGTCAGGTAACATTGATCAACCAGGGCATTAATAACAACGCCTCTAATCCCTCTCCAGTAGACTTGCATAATAAATCAATTTCAAATAATTACTCCTTTCAACAGAACTCAATGTCAGAGAACAAATCATCACACAGCATCTGTGGCATGTCATCCACAGTTTCATGAAAAAATAGAGCACTCCAGCAGTACAGTTTCTCACATTTTACGGCCGTTTTTTAGGTGGCGGGAGGCTCAATACTCGATAATGTATTGGTTAGGTGCTGGACTCTCAATCCAGTGGTTCGCTTCAAATCCCACCAGCAACTTCAAATACAACCAGCGCAGAAACTTGGTTTCAGCCCCATCTGAGCCCCTAGCAATGGACATCCAGATAACCCATACCATAGCAAACTTCCCTATAATAAAAATGCTGAATGACAGTGGACAGATGAGACGGCGAGGGAGAGGACTGCCTCCTATGCCTCAGCTAAGAAAATGAAGCTGCTAACAATTGACATTCATGACTAACTTGAAACTAGCTAGAGTTATTAACAGCTCTTCTTCTGAACCTCAATTTTCAAGTGCTTACAACTGTCAAAAGGGCTCGTGTTCTGTCAATATTTTACATTGCACAATATCATTCATTTCATTCACTCATTAAGTTCATTTATATAGCGCCTCTTCAAGGGAGCTATTCAGAGGCGCTCCCAACCTCTGCGTGGCCAAATAAAACTGTCTTACGGTGAGAAAAGAAAGCCTCAGAGCGATTTTAGAAAGAGAGCAACGTGTCAGTTTATATAGTGCCTCTAAAATGCCTCTGAAAATCACGGTTGCAATTCTGCAATCATTCCTGTCTATAAATAATTTTCATTTTCTACCACAAATCAGATGCATTGATCCGCTTTTTATCATTACACCAATTAAAAGTCAACAATGCTATAAATAGCAGAGTGGTGTTACCTATAGCTGGGTACATTGGGGTCAGAGGGTCACCAGTCCCACCGGAGCTCTTCTTGAGGGTCCCACGCTGCACCCCCGTGCCTGGAAGCCACCATGAATCTGGATAGACTTTGTCAACGCCAGCAGCTGCGTAGTCGGCAGGATCCGTGTACAGGATGAGACCAGCACAGCCGTACCTCTGTGCCTGAACCACCTGCACAAATATCACCAGCAATCAATCAATCAATCAATCAATCAATTCACTTTATTGCAACCAGAAAACAAGATGACAGCAAAAGTAGAAAATATGCATGCATTGGCTACAAGGGGGGGGGGCCCCTAAAACGATGGACATCCCGCTGGGGAGGGTCACCCAAGTAAAAAAATTCCCAAGAAAAACATGACTCCAACCCTTCCAAGAAATATTTTTTGAGAAAAAACCACTGCTATAACTTAGTGACAACAACAGAAACATTATTTATTTTATTTACTGAGAATTTGATATATCGCTCCTTCAAGGTTTCTACTCAGGAGCGCTCCCAGTCCAACCCCGGTCAAATAAGACAATCTTAAGAAGAGAAAGAAATGAAGCAGAAACATAAACAATTAACATAGTAATGACGGCAGTAATGAAAACCATGTGAGAGAAATACCGATGCTAATAGTTTGATGACCAACCTTGTCTGCGCGGAAGAGCCCTCCATACCGTGCTATGCAAATCGATCCATTGAGAGCGATCTTTCGGTTCTTCAGCAATTCAAAGTCGTCCACTTGACCGTAGTTCACGTAGACCAGCTTCCCCTAGATTCAGAAAAAAATATTATTACTAAATATTATATATATATATATATACACGGTGAACGGGAAAAAACCGAACCTCTCCTATTGCTACTATAATTTGTGTAATAATTCGTATATTTAAAAAATTGGAGAAAACTCAGCCTAAAGGACAGGAATCATATAACTATCACTTGTTAGTTATAATGTGTGTTCCAAATATCCTCCTTCGGCCTCAAAACACGTACATAGACGCGCTCGGTACTGGCTAGTTGCTAAATCAATTACAGCTTGATCAGATTCGCACCTTGCCTATATCATACACTGACGCAGTTCTCCGACATCACATACCTTTTCTTGTAAACTTTTTCATGCATTACAGACCAGATTTTATAGTCCACGGGTCTAGGCTATTTTAAATTAATCAAGCTTGTAGGATAGCGCATCAACAACTGTCTTGATTGCTCAAGCCATGTCTGCATGTTGACTTCCCTTAGTTCAGTCGCTATGCGCTCTTTGAAACATTTTAAATGACTTCAAGTTTAGCTGGGATAGCCTATAATTATAAAAACTAGTTAAGTTTGTAGTTGGGAATAAAATAGTTCTACTCTCAATAATACTTTTACATGTTTGGTGTTAATTTTCTTATTTATTGTAGAGGTTCGTTTTTTTTCCGTTCACCGTGTGTATATATATATATATATATATATATATATATATTACTAAATTAAACTGTTGTGTAACATGCCTAAACAAAAGATTCTTGAACCTTGTCTTAATAGTACACCTGTTCCTTAATTCATAGTACTTACAATGTAGTGCATGTAGCATGACATTCAATGGGTCGACAGAACAATTACGCAACTTATAATATTCATAAAAACTCAATTGAGCTATCTCATAACTCAAAAAATATTTGTGTGAAACTACAATGGAATCACAAGCATTCTCAGATGCCATATTGAAAGTGCAGGTGTTCAAAATATTTATATGAAATATGAAAACTAAAACAGATTTGTACACCCATTACCCACTCAATTATTAGATGAAAAACAATAAATGCATGATGATGATGATGATGATGATGATAATGATGATGATGATGATGGTGATGACAACTATGATGTTGGTGATGATTGGTATGCCAACCTCCACAACTCCAGGTCGTGAGTAGACATTGAAGGGCGGAACTACATCCGACTGATTCTGCTCCGGTCGAAGAATCTTCTCGAACAGTTGCGTGGAATACAAGACATTCCCTGCTCCGTCAAAAAGGTTGATGCGGCTTGGATTTTTGGGGTCGGGGGAAGAGACGAGGACGCTGTACGGGAACTTCTTGACTGGTTTCAATCCTATGGACAGCCAGAAGTCATTGATGTAGTTGACAACTCTTTCGTCACCTTCTGTCCCGGTCAAGTGAGGTCTTGAAGTCAGATTCCTGTAAAATTCAAATGATCACCAGTTTAGTACTGTATAAGAAGGCTGCTTTACCAGTTACCACAGATACATTATATTGTATGAGTTGTACTAAATGAAATAGTATTTAAAATTTTAAAGACGTGGTAAGATAAGAATATTCTTTAATTCGCCAATTTTGCTAAAGGTCTGCACTTTGGTGATTTTGATTACTTTGCCAGCGATTTTATTCAGCATGGACTGTTCAAATGTTCTTGACCCTAGTTGATGGCAAACTACCAATGGATGCACCCATAGATGGATGCACCCATGCTGTGACCCAGATTATGACCGGCTTGCTCAAAGTCTATGCACAGTATCTAACCATCTCAGTAGGGCCTTTTCCAACCCACAACTTTATTTCTATTTACTGTAATTTATACGCATTTATTAAGCTCCATCATAATAATGTCTAAGAAACAATTGACAGGCTTAGACATCACTGAAGGACTTGTGCAAGGTCCACATGGGTAGTAACCGTCTCCATGGGTGGAGTTTGGTTTCCGTTCTTGGGGGGGGGGGCCTAACCCCGAGTCTGGGCTTTATTGGGAGGGCTAACCCCGAAAAAGGATATCATTTTCATGGTAAAAAAGTTGAATTTCGGCCTTCTTGGAGGGCTTAGCCTCCCCCCTAGCCCCTGATAAACTCCGCCCATGACCGTCTCAGAGGGTCGGCTTGGCTCGTGTTGTGTCCAAAAATTTATAGGGCACCTCTCGTGGTGTATACTGTTCAGTCTGTTCAGTCGCTCTTTCAGCACTTAAGCCACTGGGGGTGGGGACATCTTGCGAGAGCTAGTTGCTAGACTAGAGGATGATGGAAAAGCGGAGGCATGAGGAATTAAGCATAGCCCGAAGTAGAGGGAAGGCCATTCCATGTGGAGGGACCTATATTACAGCAAAATTTAATGTTCGGCTAATCGGCTCTGAGCCAGCACACTGAACACGAGGTGACCATCAAACCAAAAGGCACACCGAAGACGAGAGACAAAGATGGTCCTCTTCTCCCGGGTCTCCCCGATCTAAGAAGCGACCTAACCAAACGCTTACGGCTTACCTCTGAACCCACTCTTCGTATTACATATCTGTATAACAGTATAAGACAATAATTATTATCATAATCGTTACCTGAGGTGTTGCTTTATATTCTCTGGGTTAATTTCTCGCAACAAACGTTCAGAAATCGTTACATCGCCGAAACCTTTACCCTTCGCGTCCTGTCCAGCGCTGGGCGCAGATAAAATGATGGGTATCGCAGGGGCCGAGAAATATCCCACCAGAAAGCCGATCAAGAAGCCCAACACGACACATGTTCCCACAAGAAAAGCGGCCTTTCGAATGTTATACGCAGTCATCTTTTATCTGTTTTTGAACGCCGGAAAACGTTGATCACGTCGATAAATTGAACCTTAACACGCAGAAACGTGACTTTATTTGCCCCCAGAATTAAGTCATCTGAGCTTCTAATGCCGATAGGGGAGTTTCGTGCACGGTATAGGCCTACCTGCCTTTGCTATAGGCCCTAATAGCTCTCAATTTCCTCAAACAATTCTCCTAACTAGACCTAGTGACTGCAGTAGGGTCTAACTGATTTAGCCTACGAAACGACGACATTTCGTACTACCGATGTATATATTCCTTGCTGCTGCTTCTTAGTTTGGCCTAATTTAAACGCATGGACCTTGGTCGACAAAATCCACTGGCCAGAGGCAACAGGCGGAATAAAGGGGGTCGATTAGTCCTGATATCATTTCACCCGCTCCTCTTTAAGCCTCGCAGCTGGTGAATCCAGCGCAGACCTCGACCCCTAGGCTTACATCAGGTCTACGATACATAGAACGCTGGCCTGATTAAGCTAAAGCCAAGCATAAGCAACGAGGTTACTGTCTTGGTCTCGCCTGGCGGCCCAGCGTAAGTCTAACTCGGCTGTTTTGATGTAGGCCTATTGCCAGCCGTCTTGCGTTTACACATTCAGCTGTTGCGCCCGCTCATTGCTGAAGTAAATAATTATTTATACGACAACACGGATTTTTCTTTGCCGTTATTCGTGGCTTTGCCTGAGGCGTTTTATTGATTATGCATAGGCCTATATAGCACGCTCCAGTTGGCTTACAGAATAAAACTGTAGCCTACAATTCAGCGCCGAGTCCTTAGCCTATATGCACCAGTTTGTTGCTGCTTAAGAAGAATGTGTATTATATATATATATATATACATATATATATATATACATATACATATATACACTGTGTCCGGAAAAAAAGGGACCCATTTTGTAAATATGAAAATAAATAGTAAATATTCATCGATTTTCACAATTCAAACACCATTTTAACCCTGACATATTTGTCTAACATGTGTGAAAATATAAAAGTTCTAGTCCAAAAACTGACGTCATAATGACGTCATTTGCACAAAAAGTCAAATTTAAGAGATATATGCGCAAAATCACCCAAAATTTAAATATTTTTATGATATAATTTATCAATATTAAATGTAGGTTTATTTTTATTTTTATATCTGAATTATGTCCGACTGCAATTTCTGGTCAAAGTGTACACCTTTGGCCTCAACGTAAGCTTCAAAACGGTCGCGCTAATAGCCAATAGCAGCATCGATAACCAGCTTATCAAAATCCTTCCAGTCATTAACAATTCGCTCAAGGAGTTCTTCAATGTCTCTTATTCTTGTGTTGTACACCTTCTCCTCCATTAGTCTCCAGATCTTATAATGATCAGCGGGATTTAAGCGGGCGACCGTTTAGCGGCCAAAGATTAAGAGGAATGAAATCCGAGTCTCCTAAGTCAACAGTTCAACATATTGACGAAATCAGTGAGCTGAAGCACCATTTTGTTGAAATGTGTAGGTTATTGTTCCGAACATTCTCGGATATCAGGCATCAATTTTATATGGAGCAGACAATCCCTGTAATAAGCTGCATTTATTTTCACTCTTGGTTCCATTAAATGGATTTCCGTTTTACCAAGAGGCAATCTACCAACCGAAACCATGCCTGACTGGCCGTCTTAATGAGCTTTAATGCAAATGACGTCATTATGACGTCATCGTTGAGACTAAAACTTTTATATTTTCACACATGTTAGACAAATATGTCAGGATTAAAATGGTGTTTGAATTGTAAAAATCGATGAATATTTACTATTTATTTTCATAATTACAAAATGGGTCCCTTTTTTTCCGGACACAGTGTATATACATACAGGGTGGTCAAAAAAAAATTGCACAGTGACAGTTTTCTTGATAAAATGTATAACAATTCAATGTTTAATGCCATTTTTCTTACTTATTTATATATTTTCTCTTGGTGAGGGTCTTTTACCTGACATCCGTGCAATATATTATGCCAACACTACACTTGGACCCTACAGCCGGACGGCGCTCCATCACACACCGCCAAGAACACTATGGAGTATCTGCGACGTGACAACATTTCTTTCATTGAGCCTAACATGTGGCCCCCAAACAGCCCGGACTTTAATCCAGTTGACTGCGCTGTTTGGGGCGCCCTTCAAGGCTTCAACAGATGGTATACCGTCGTAAAAGTTTCCCCACAGTGGATCAGCTGAAAGAAACAATCGTCACAGAGTGGACCAAGCTGTCACAGCGTTTCTATGACCGCGCAATTGATCAATGGCGTCGTCGGCTTCAATGCGTGGTTGAGCAGCAAGGAGGACAAATTGAGCATGTTATGTAATGAAATCCATCCATATAATGTTACAGTAAAAATAATTGCTGTGTTTTTGGTGAATTTTCACGGTTATATTTGAATTGGTCTGAATATAGTACTATCAATTTATCATTGTGCAGTTTATTTTGGACCACCCTGTATATATATATACACACGGTGATTCATAAAAAACCATCCTCCTGCATATTTCACTGTAACTCCGTCAAATGTCACGCTATGTGAAAGAAATTTTAAAGGAAGACAGAGGAGTTATTTCTAAACATTCGGAAAGTTAAAGTTTATGTTCAAATTGACCCCCCCCCCTTTGGCAGCGACGCATGCGCGAAGACGAGTACGCCACTGTTTGACTGATTCATCAATAATGCGCTGATCCATCTCGTCCCATGCCTCCACAATTTGACTTCGCAACTCACTGACATAACATATTCGAGATCTGTAGACCTAGCTTCTCTTGCATGACACTCCATATCTTATAGTCCACTGGATTTAAATCAGGGCTGTTGGGTGGCCACAAAGTAGGCGGGATGAAATCAGGTGTTTCAGTCTCCAGTAACGCAACAGTGTCCCGTGCTCTGTGCGCAGGGGCGCTATCCTGCTGGAAGATAAAATCCTCATCGGTAATGTCACGAATGTCTGGTAAAAGGCCCTGTCTTAGTGGAACATCTCTGTAATATTGTCCATTGACCTCATGACAACTGGTTCGGTGAAATGGATATGTTCGTACGACCAAGTCAGAGACCCGACCGATGCCATAAGGGATTTGCTGAAAGTTGGTCGATTCCGCAAAAGACGATTTGCTGGAACGTCCCTCTTCTGTGTACCGGCAGATACGTGTTTGCGAACATTCTGATTGTTACTGGGTGCTGCCACAGTAAACAATTTCTCACCTGGAGGCTAAACCAGATGAAATTGACCAGGTTTGCATGATACAACCTGAGTGACTGACAGGAACGTTGGAATATTGCTTGTTTCTCGAGATTATCGTGACGTCATTAGTTTTGTCATCCGCGTTACGTCATTTATAGCTCTGAATGTGAAATAATTTATACAGCACTTGGCTAGAACATCAAGCTTCATTACTGTGAAATTTCGTTAAATTTGATGGTCATCTACATGAGTTATCCGAACTTACGCAGGGGGATGGTTTTTTATGAATCACCGTGTATATATATATTATATACATATATACAGTATGAGAATTGTGGAAAAATAACTGGGGGGGGGGGTTGGCCTATGATAAACTTGAAATTGGGGTATGAAAAACATACTTTAACATGGGGCTCTAAGAAAGACTGGGGGTTGAACCCCCCAACCCCCCGGCAATTCTCACCCTGCATATGTTCTAATAGATAGTGTACAATCTGCACATAAGCCCAGTTATGTTTAGCGTCGCCCTCCTCTTCTATCCAGGCTAGGGACTGGCATAACCACATGCTGGTTAGTCACCGTTAGTGGCAGAATTACGCCTGTTCGTCGGACTCACAGGCCAGTGTTTAATCTAGACCCCCTTCTCAATTGGGCCTTGGAGGCGGGGGTGCGGTTCGGGTTTCTGGGGCGACAAAAACGGTTGTTTGGGCGGACGACAACCGCCCGGTGAGCCACCTGTGATCAGTCATTTTCCTGACGATCTCTTCTTAGTCTTCTACCAAATTTTAAAATAAACACATAATTAAACCTTACCATTTCCACCGTGCACACACACGCACACATACGCACGCGCACACGCACACGCACACACACACACACACACACACACACACACACACACACATGGGCGCCGACTCTGCGAGGCCCGTGAGTGCTCAGCACCACCAGAAATTGGCCATGCGAGGCCCGCCCATGCACGGGCACCACCTGAAATCAGCCGGCAAGATGTGCTTTTAAGATATTTTTCTCTGTTGCGATTGCTTATCTACCGCATAAAAATCATTCCTTCTTTAATATAGCCTACTTTTTACAATCTAAGTTAATAATTATTCTACCTTACAATTACTCCAGTTTTACCCCATCTGAAATCCTTCTTATTCGATCCGCTTCCGTAATTTCTTTTATTACGGAGGAAGGCGACGATTTGAATGACATTGTTTCATTAGGCCTATATTGTATACAGGGTGGCTCAAAAAACAATGTACCACCGGATAAAATGCAATAATTTCGCAACCGATTGACATTTTTCTCCCAAAATTTCCCAATTTATAGGGGAATGAATTTCCAACAATCCCTGAAAGTTTCACTTGAAACTTTTTATGTTTGCAAAAGTTACAGCTGTTTAAACTTTCAATTCCATTTTTTCAAATATCCGGGAAATCATGTTCCAATACATGTGATTTCTTTAAGATTTTTTGGCAAATTACAATACCTAAAATGATGATGGTGTCATACAACATCACTAAAAGCTGTAAAGAAGTGTTTATGATGTAATCTGTTAGTATTTGGTCATATTTTGTATATTAAAGTCTCAGTTTGTGAATCCGTTACTGAACGTCATGGACAAAGTTTCTGCAGATGATAAAATGCGAACTCGGACGTTACGGGAGCAGAGACTGGAACATCGCGCGGTCATAGCAAAAGACCCAGTGAAAAGTGGAACCTGAGCACAGTGAAGGCCATCTGCAAACGTGTTTTGTAACGGAGGTCAAATGTTGGAAGAGAGGCAGGAAGTGGTCATTTGGTCCGAGGGAAAAAAATCGCGAAATTCGCTTGGTAATCGAAAGGGTCAAGTTTTCAAAGCACATCACGGTTTCAGCATCAGATTTGCTGGCATGTGGTATGACTGCAAGAAAATACTGCATTTGATTCCATTCAGTAGGCTAAATGCCAAACTCATCTCTGAACTCTTTTACCCAGGCGCAGTGAAGACCAGGTAGGCTATGCTCTAACATCTGGTTTTAATTTCCAGCCTGCTTGCTCACACGGCAAGGCTAATTATGATGACGCTACCTTATTTTTGCCATCAACTGCAGTACATTTATTGGCAAAGGTGACTAACAACCTCGCCAGACTTTAGCCCTCTTGCTTATCACGTCTGGAGAGCTATGCTGGAAATCTGCAAGAAAATTCATCCCAAGTTGGAGAATATTGGCTATAGCTGAAGGAAGTCTTTCTTGCTAATGTGGGGTCAGTTGGCGCAGGACTCGTTCAAGAAGGCCATACTGAGCTTCACAAAAAGAATTCAAACTCGCGTTAAAGCAGGGATTGGACACTCCCATCACACTCTACGATAAATTGTAAAACGGAATTCTGAGGTCGCAGTGAAAAGTGATATCATTTGACATGGATATCTACAATTGACGTTAATTTTTCCGCGTAAATTTGAAAAAACGAAATTCAAAGTTTAAACAGCTGTAACTTTTGCAAATATAACAAGTTTTCGATGAAACTTTCAGGGATTGTTGGAAATTCATTTCTCCTGAAATTGGAAAATTTTCGCAGAAAAATTTCAATCGGTTGCGAAGATATTGCATTTTATCCGGTGGTACATTTTTTTTGAGCCACCCTGTATATGCTCAATAATGTTCATAACTGCTCGAGAGTCACCTCCCAGCATCATAAAAGCGGGATATTTTTTGTCTGCGTTAACAAATCAGCCTTGACTAAATTGTCTTTCAAAACTATTTGAAAGACTATAAAAACTATCCCACAGTGTTAATATTGGCTCACTAAATAGTAGCCTATTGTTTGATTTCTTGTGCACAATTTGAGTCTGTTGACCTAATTAGGAGAGAGTGCTCTAAGACGCCCATGCATACGAAGATTGTGCTTTTCTTCTGTGCGGATTCCAAGAGAAGTAGGCTACATGAAATACATAGAATGATCAAAAATTTTAATTGGGAAGAACGTTATTTTATTGAAGTCTTAAATCTTGTCTTTAAGATAATAATTGAGATAATAGGAAATTTTGACAAGGATGCAATGGCGTTAAAATGATAGCCTAAGATGCTACCATCGCAGTGTGGCAATAAAAAAAAATAGAAAATGGAGAGGAGCACATTCCTTCCCAACTTCCTTCCATGCTCGGTGCTGTGCTTCTCGGCGATCATCCTTTGGCCGCAAGTTCATCTCTTCAAACCATGCAGGACCAAGTCTCCGCCTATAAATAGTGGTGATTTCAATAAGTCTCCTATAAAAAAGGGTCAAAAAATTTTTCGCGCGCGCTGACGCGCGCGTATTTTCACTTTCTTTTGGGCACCCCCACTTTTCGGGTCAACTCGGCGTCTATGCACACACACACACACACACACACACACGTACAGCTCCATGTAAACAAGACCTGTAGAATTTCTGGGGATTGCAAATTTTTAAGTGTCTAACTTTTCGGGGGGAATGGTACGTATTTACATGTATACAGCACCTCCCGAATTTTTCGGGGGCTCCTGGGTGGGAACTCCCCTCCCCAGAAACGTCTATAGATTAAGCGCTGCTAACTGGCAACATCTGGATCTGCACCTGTTCAAAGGACATAGCCATAGATAATTTACAGCGCTGCACAGCTAACTACAGTGTAGCATATATATATATATATATATATATATATATATATATATATATATATATATATAAAGCATGCAGCCTACTCTACAACAAATAGGCCAAGGCATACGCCAGAAGGCGTAATGTTAGATCTAATCTTGATAATAAAACGAACAGCGTAGTACGTTAGATAAATTACCCTTAATTGTCATATAAAAAAGCCATCCAACTTGTGCGCGTGAGATCTATAATGAGCGGGACTTCGGAGATAAAATACCATGTGCTTATATTATAATTATAGCCTAGATTAGGCTAATTTTCCGAAAACGACGACAAATTTTCGCAAAACAAAACTTCCTGCTTGTGCAGTTAAAAAGCCCTGCTAAATCGGGGTTTTGTCCATGGTGGAGTTGTCTGGGGGTCTTGTTCAGGGGCGGGGGGAGGGGGGTTAATATCCTACACTCTACTGGCCGTACGCATGGAACCAATTCCATCCTTGAATTGCTTTCCATCTGTTGTTCTCTTAATTTCCATCTGCTTTCTCTTTTACACAATCATTAGTTCCATCTTCACACTATTCCTTGCCTCATTTTACTCATTCATTCCTGAAAATTTCCTATGGCACCCATTCAGGAAACACTAAGAAATGTCATTTTTACACATTAAGAACCATAGGCGTACGAGGCGGGGGTCTAGGGGGGGGGGATCACGACATATTTCAACTTGTTTGTCTGGAAAAAAATTGTATTTCTCACCACGAGATTTATTTTTCGGGCAGAAGTAAAATCTTTGACCCCCCACTGCTTAAATCTCCCGTACGCCTATGTTAAGAACCATCAATTATTCATTTCAATAACTACCATTTATTCACATCAAGACCATCAAACAAACCTTAGCAAGTGTCATTTTCAGTTTAAATTGTCATGGTTTGATGATGATATCATGATGTTATGACAGTGTTGCAACTAAGGTTTGTAAGATTTTACAAAGGAATTTCAGAAGAAAACAACTCTAACACTCAAAACTATCATGTCTTCAAGTTTCCAGTCTGGACAACCGCTTACACTCAAGACAGAGCTCGTGAATACGCTGGTGCCCTCCACATGGTTTTTAGTCACACTAGAAATTTAGAGTTCACACTTATCTCACTTATAAAAAATATATGTACAATATAAGTGGCTTCTACAGCTGCACAAACTCCTTTATATATGTACCGTATAATATATACAATTATACATAATTTCATATAATATAAATAATATACAGGGTGGGCCAGTGGAAATGCAACTTTTTTGACGCTTTATAACTTGAAAAGTTTTTATCTGAGCGTCTTGTCCAATATATCAGATTGAACATAATTATCCATTCTATCATTCTGAAAAATATCTCAGAGATACTATTACGACTTTTTGAGATACTGCTATTTATATTCGATGTCCCATTTTCGTGCCGTAAAACAGCAAGAAAAAACAAAATTCTGGAACTGAATATGTCAAAAAGCTAGCCTTTGCATACACACGGTCGTTCTAAGACTAGTGTTGGTTGACGTCTGAATCGTGGAGATCTTCTTGTCTGTGAGTCATGTTCTGTCGATCTTTTCATCTGTCATTCGCTTTTGAGTCATTTGTTAGCTTTAAGCGCTCGGCTTCTGAAGGCAGGAAGCACTTTTCACAAAGTGTGATGGTGTCGTTGGCTGTTTTAAAACTTGCAAAAACTTTGTCACTCCAAAAGCTAAGATGAACAGTGTTTATTACTGTGATGAAGTACTCGCAAGAGGACTGCTACGTTCGCCAACTGTCTGGAGTTGATGGTTACCTTTTTCAGCAAGATGGAGCGCCGGCGCATCGTTCACGTCATACGGTTGCCTATCTGAACGCTAACGTGACAGAGTTTATTGAACAGGAGAACTGGCCACCGAACAGTCCGGATTTAAATCCGGTTGACTATTCGATCTTGGGTTGTCTTCAGCAACTGGTCTACCATGAACCGTTACGTGACGTTGAACATTTGAAAGAAGTGATTCTTTGGTGCTGGGCTGAATATCCCGAGCACTGCATGCTGGCCTCAGCCATTGATCAGTGGTCGCCTCGTGTTGATGCACAGTCATTAAAGCACGTGGTGGACATATTGAGTATTTTTTTAACTAATGGTAAATCTACTCAAGATAATAATTGTTATTAAATGTTAGAACTAAGCGATTGTTTAGAATTGACATAATTATTCAGTTTCAGATTTTGGTTTTTCTTGCTGTTTACGACAAGAAAATGGGACATCGAATAAAAATAAGAGTATCTCAAAAAGTCGTAATAGTATCTCTTAGATATTTTCCAGAATGATAGAATGGATAATTATGTTCAATCTGATATATTGGACTAGACGCTCAGATAAAAACTTTTCAAGTTATAAGGCGTCAAAAAAGTTGCATTTCCACTGGCCCACCCTGTATATAAAATATATATAAAATTGAAACAGAAAAAATGCACATTCGCAAAGTGGTAGAGAAGCTTACCAAACATTACAGAAAATTAACTGTCTATGAAATTAAAGTAGACGAAAGAAATGGAAATGTACGCCATGACTGCAACTTCAAAGTGAAGACAAGTTGACTCTTAAAAAACCCATACGAAATATTTAAATAAAGCAGACAGAACATTAGAATAAACGAAACAGAATATTTAAATTAGCCCTAACCGACTTTGCACACATCGTACGATCTTAATTCTGTTCAAGAATCACAGTTAAGTTTGTCCATGAAATATTTAAATAAAGCAGACAGAACATTAGAATAAACGAAACAGAATATTTAAATTAGCCCTAACCGACTTTGCACACATCGTACGATCTTAATTCTGTTCAAGAATCACAGTTAAGTTTGTCCATGAAATATTTAAATAAAGCAGACAGAACATTAGAATAAACGAAACAGAATATTTAAATTAGCCCTAACCGACTTTGCACACATCGTACGATCTTAATTCTGTTCAAAAATCACAGTTAAGTTTGTCCATGAAATATTTAAATAAAGCAGACAGAACATTAGAATAAACCAAACAGAATATTTAAATTAGCCCTAACCGACTTTGCACACATCGTACGATCTTAATTCTGTTCAAGAATCACAGTTAAGTTTGTCCATGAAATATTTAAATAAAGCAGACAGAACATTAGAATAAACGAAACAGAATATTTAAATTAGCCCTAACCGACTTTGCACACATCGTACGATCTTAATTCTGTTCAAGAATCACAGTTAAGTTTGTCCATGAAATATTTAAATAAAGCAGACAGAACATTAGAATAAACGAAACAGAATATTTAAATTAGCCCTAACCGACTTTGCACACATCGTACGATCTTAATTCTGTTCAAAAATCACAGTTAAGTTTGTCCATGAAATATTTAAATAAAGCAGACAGAACATTAGAATAAACCAAACAGAATATTTAAATTAGACCTAACCGAATTTGCACACATTGTACAATCTTAATTCTGTTCAAAAATCACAGTTAAGTTTGTTCATGAAATAGCTTTTGTCACAGTTTTGTCATAGACTCAGTCTTTTGGTAGCAAACCGCAGAAGTTGGACAGGGGTGGCTGGAATTTAAGGTCGTCCCATTTCTCGATGAACTCTCCAAAAGTCAGTTTGTCGGCAATTTCGCCTGTCGTGCATTTGCCTTCGAGAAACATTGCTATAAAGAATCAAAATAGTGCTGTTTAATACAGAGAATTAAAATAACATTGCTCGAGAGAATTACAATAGCATTGCTACAGAAAAGTAAAACAACTTCAACTGCTACAGAGAATTGAAATAACATTGCTCAAAAGAATTAAAATAGCATTGCTACAGAAAAGTAAAACAACTTCAATTGCTATAGAGAATTGAAATAACATTGCCCCTAACATATCTTAATTCTTCAAGAGAACAAATTTTTATAAACAAATTGAAATAATAAAGAGGACGTATGGTGGCGCCACCACTGTGTAATTACAATTACCTAAGACTTCTCTCGGTGGCAGGGAGATGCTTCGATTCCAAGGCATTAGTTCGATGGTCAACAGCTCTCGGATTTTCTGTGTTATCGTCTGCAAAAACAAACAACAGGGACCACAGAAATTAGTCAAATGAAATTCACCGAGTGAACATATTTTGAACAGGTTCTTTGTCGCAATAACCAATGCATTCAACAGGGAGCACAGAAATTAGATACATGAAATCCACCGTGTGCGCACAAGTGTTCGAACAGGTTCTTTGTCGCAATAATCAATGCACTCTAGGACACGCTTATCGTTGAATATGTTATATGTGCTGTGTAAATGTACGATGGTGAAATGATGTACGTGTAGATGTGTGTTACACACCTGTTGCAACCCTCTGGTATTTGTGCATAACAGCATGCATGTAGTTTATTATGTATATGGGTAGGTAGGTAGTTAGATAGACAACTAGACATCCATTCAATAACATTTACAAGTACTCGGGGTATGTCTACATCTCTTTTCAGGACATTCTAAAAGGATGTAAAAACCTTTAGCAATGGATGTAAGTCCTGGTGTGGATATTTTGTGTTACTGAAGTCACATCATGATGAAGATTTTACGCATTTCATATTTAAACAAGATCCATTAAAGTTCTGTGTTGTTTCAATGGGCAATAAATAGTAAATACATAGTCAACACCAAAAAGCTCAACCCTACCAATGTCTACAAACTCTCAGCACCAACTGTCTGAAGAGCACACATACTTACTTACTAAGATATACCATATCAGACACTTACTTTGATGTGATCAAAGTCGTAGATCCCGATCTTTGGCAACGCTGACGCATCAATGAGAATCAGCCGACGTCCAGTTATACAGTTTGACACAAAGCAATCCTATAAATAAAATAACAAATTCAAGTCAGTTTTCAAACAATGTTCTACTCAAGTAACATACGCCAAATCTACTGTGATTTGATCTGGCATTTGGGTCAAAATAAAATGTCAGTAGGCAAAAATGAGCGACAGAATCGAAAGTGGAACAGTCCAACCAGTGAACAAAAAGTCGAACAAAATTTAATGTCATAATTATTTTGTATATGTTTAATTTTTTTATAAATCGTCTTGAAAAGTGAAAACATACCAGTCTGGAGGTTCTTATAACTATTTCCATGAACCCATTACAAACGTAAAATACTGTCCAAAACTAAACTAGACAGTGCAGCCTTTTCACTTACACGATATATGGGAAAACCGATGGATTCGACCCACTCGCCCACTTGATCGCTCGACCATTGCAGACACTCGGCCAGTTTGCTGTCAAGTTCGACTTCAACGTCTTCATCATCGCCGTCATCGCTAAAATCAACGGAGCTCTCTCCCTCGCTCATCCTGACCGTGTGCTAATAATTCTGTCGAATTTCTTACATAATCTTGTACTTATTTCATTTTTCTAAACTTTTATGTGTACTTCGCGTTGATATGGTTGCTAAGCGAATAACATAGAGTCATTCAAGAAAATATTAGTGAGTAAGTAGAAAGTGCTATGAAAATTAATAAATTTAATGACAATTCTTTATTAAAATCCGCACTGCAATTCGCGTATAGTTAGTTATTTAAATTTTTTGTCGTACACTGTCGTATTTTAAAGTCAGTTTTAAGAGAAGGGTCATTTTTTAAATGGAAATGTTATCAAGATTATTATTCAAGTAAGCGTTAGATGACACTAATGTAGATTTAAATGTAAACTTTCAATGGATGATTTCGTTGATTTTGTGCTTCAGAAATAAAATCAGAATCCAGATAAGAGGTAATTTTATAGATATTGTTTTTAGTGCTGAATTCCAAAGTATAAAAAGTAATTTTGGAGTTGGTTTACCCTCCTTTAATGGATGTTTTATTTTAAAAGCAGTGTAGACTGTTTTTGCGGTGTCTCCGGTCCGCCCATTTTACTATGTTTATGTGGCGCTATTCAATGGACAGTGCTCCTAGCTATGCCTTCCGTTTCACAACGATTCAAAGTAATAAACAAAACTGTCGTACATGAACTAAACTGTCGTACACGAACTAGTAGATAATTACTGCAAGATGGGTTCTGGAAGGGCAAAAGCGCATGAAGCTTGTCGAGTCCACCTTTCATAGTAATCAATGGATAACAAATTATTAACCGTCAACCACGATGAGCATAGACAACTATGACATGCATAGAGTAACCTAGGAACGAGTTACTAAATGCATCGTTCATTGGTCTTGTCACTCTTGTGTGCTGTGAGAGCAGAACTGTTTTGACTACTCTGCTGGTTTTGGGATACAGCTGAAACAATAATAATTATTGTGCAAAATATCTTTGGGTTTTAATTTAGCAAGATCATTTACAGAAGTAAAGACTTTTGGCAATTGGCACATTTTATAAATTCTTGAATATCAAATTTTGTGAAATAATGACTTGTGAAATTATGCTGTGAGCACTACAAGCTGTGGTGAAATTCAGACAATGTCACACATCCTAATTCCTAAATGATTGTGAAATAACTCATGTCCCTTGTGGTTTTTAAAACTGCTTTGCTTGTGGATGATGAGGCTGCTGTTCAGTGGCTGGACGCGTTCTGCGAAGCTAATAGAAGTAAATTTACCCATAATAGCAATGGCTTTAATTAAATTTTGATGCTTAACAAGACACCTTTGTTTTTGATTCAGAAATATCATGAAAAGTAAAAACAACATTGGTGGGTAAGTTTTACCAACAGAGACAATGACAGCCATAAAGCACACTTTGCAGAGAGAAGTGTTCCTGCCAAGCGAAGAGCGGCTTATCTCAGTGGTCCATGTTACAAAAGAAGGCAAGAAAAAGAAGGCTTCCTTTCTGTGTGCTGCAGGTATCTTGTTCTTTCCAATGACTTATTCTAATAATAAACTTATGCATTTAAATAAAAATCTGTCATTCAACTTGGAGTGACCATCTCAGGATCTATGTTGTTTTCTGGTTAGGTGCGCTACACACACCTTTTGTTTAAGTGACATAGATGGCATGCATGCTGTAACTTCCAGGAGTACTGGCAGGCTGCAGAAATATGTGCTAAATTACGTGACTTGATATGTACAGTTGTACACACGCACTCATGCAGATATACAGTATGCATGCAGATATGCAGTACACTACACACACACACACATATACAGTACACACACACACACACACACACATATACACATTGATGCATACACGCACTCATCCATACATAAACATGCATCAAATCCTGCACTAAGTCTACGCATTTCTGGTTAGCTTGCTTGTTGAACACTTGGCACCATATAAATGTTCACTGATGATATATACAATTGCAAATATAAGAACGTGATTGACGGTTAATAATAATTACTGTGTTGGTTTGTTAATAGTTACAACTGAAAAGCCAGTTACGGCGACAATATACCAAGTAAAGAAGCAGGACAGAGGAGACGTCTTCAAGAAGAAAGCGTCGTGGCCAATCAGGCAGCTCAAAGTTTTCGATGCTAAGTTCACCAACAAGGTCTGTTCTATTTATAAACCAACAATGTTTTTGAAATATAAAAGACTAAATTATTATTGTTGTTATGGGACGTGGTCGTGGTGGCATGGTGGTATGTTTGTTGTCTTGTAACCGGAGAGTCATAGGTTTGAATCCACCTCTAGCACCTGTGTGGCAACCTTGGACAAGTTGCTCACCCATAATATTGTCTCCTGTGCTCCTAGGTCAAGGAGTTTACCATGTTGGATTCACAACCCAGCTGGAACATCTTAAGTGATGAGTAAGTGAGATTATTAGTCAGGCATTGAAGTCTGATCAACTCATCGTGTGACGCTGCCATGTGGAGTATGCGACAAATTATTATTTTTATTATTATTATTATTATTATTATTTTACTATTTTTTATATTATTATTTGTTGTTTGTCGTTGATTGATTTGCTGTCATATATTAACATAATAAACTATTTGAACATGTTATTAAATTCTGTAATTCTCAATACTGGTTTCGTTAGTTGTGCCAATCGTTTGCAGCGTAGAATGTCATGTTTTCTGTGAGTCCAGTTTTAATGTTTTCAATCATTAGGAGGTTCCTGAATTCGATGTTCAGTTTGACAAAACGTATCGCTGGGTGGCTAGCAGTATCGCCGAAAAGAATGCTTTCATCCAGAGCCTGTGGAAGGTGATTGATTTGAAATTTACCAAAGGGCTGTCAATATGATAATAATAATAATAATAATAATAATAATAATAATAATAATAATAATAATAATAATAATAATAATAATAGCCACAATTTATATGGTGCCGTAACGCCATATAAATATGTTTGAAATTTACTAATATATTATCGTCCATATATTATTGTACACAGGGAGGGGTTATCGGATTTAGGCGATTTGTGTATGACAGGGATAGGGTGGAACTACGCCTAACGCTTAGAATCTTTGCAGCCATGTTCCACTCGATCATTGAGACTTTTCTCTTTCGCCGGGGTTGAGTTGGGTGCGCTTCTGAGTAGTCTTGAGGTGGTGCTATGTAAATCTCTTGAATGAATGATTGACTTTTATAGTACTAACCTGACTATGACTTGATTTTGATCAGATGACTTTTATTGTAAATATTGTATTGTATTTAAGCATTTAGAAAGTGCGTCTAGTAGGGTGAACCGTTCAGAGGCGCTCCCAGTGCGCAAGCCCCCGCGAGAAGAAGAAGCTTTGCATATTAGTCACCGGCGCCACAGAAGTTGCTACTGAGGTTGCTACTACTACTAATTATTATTGTTGTTAGTAAAGTTTTTTGCTGTGTTTGATTGTATGTTACTGTAATGTATTCTTTTTTGCAGCTGAGTCAGGCGTATGTGGTTCAGAAGCCAGAGTTTTTAAACATCCAGCCCGGCTTCCTCGAAGGTAAAGCACTCACCTGTCAGTCGATTTTCAGAGTTATCCGATTTCTGGATGAAGTTATTTATATTTTAGAGTAGACAAGTGAAGAGGTAAATGTCACTGAGAAGACCTTTGGTTAGGCATCTTGAAGGAGCGCTATATCAAGCTCATATTGATTGAATGGTTGGCTGATTGATTGTTCGAATGATTGTTTGATTGATTAGTTGATTTATTTATTGATTGATGGATTTATTGATTGATTGATTGATTGATTTATTTATTTGATTGATTGATTTATTGATGGATTGCTTGCTTGATTGATTAATTGATTGATTTGTTAATTGATTGATTGATTGATTGAGTGATTGATGTATGGATTGCTTGATTGATTAATTGATTGATTGATTGACTGCAGAAGCTGTGGCAAGTGCTCAAGCTCATATTGATTGATTTGATTGGTTGGCTGATTGATTGGTTGATTGATTTATTGATTGATTGATTGATTGATGGATTGCTTGATTGATTGATTGATGGATTGATTTATCGATTGACTGCAGAGGCTGTGGCAAGTGCGGAGGTGGAGCAGGCCGTGCATCAGACGGTAGACATCGGTCTCGTCCCAGAGTCCGACTGGAAAGCGTTGTCTCCTAAGGAAGAGTCCGATCTGGAGCTGATGATGTCACAGTGCGACTTCGCCATCAGTAACGCGGAACTATTTGTTGAACAGCTGTCCAGGGATCTATCCGTCCTGGATGGGGTGAGATAAATATTCATAAATAAATAAATAAATATAAATAAATAAATATTCATAATATTTGGGTTTTTACTCACCTAGGGCATAAGATTTTCCATACCATTTATTATTATTATTATTATTATTATTATTATTGACTTTTTATATAGCGCACCTTCAAGGTAATTTACTCAGAAGTGCTCCCATTCCAACAACGGCTAAATAATTACCACACTTTGGTCAGTAAAGGGTTAAAGCATGTCACGTTAATGAAATGCCTGTTAGGCCTGTAAAGTGATTTTTAAAATGAAGTCAGGTTCACTAATTTCTAAATTGGGGGTCATGTGTGAATTTCTAAATTAGGTCGGTTGAGAGATTTCGTAATTGGGTCAGGTTAAATGATTACTAAATTGGGGTCTTGTGAAGCAATTTCTAAATTAGGTCAGTCTTAAAAAGATGTCTTAATTAGGTCAGGTTCATTGATTTCTAATCTTGGGTGAGCTGAAGCAATTTCAAATTTGGTGAGATTGAGGCTTATTTGAAATGACCAGATTGATGAAGTTTATGATTCATAGCTGGTTATTGTCAGTTTGAAGGTTAGCAGAGAGCTTGCTGTTCAGTTGAGCACCTCTGAATCCGTCTCTTCTTTAAGAGGCGCTATATAAATTGTCTGATGGTGTATGAATGATTTTGGTGAACATATTTTCAGGCAAACATCCATTCGATCATGGGATCTGAGGATCAAGTGTTGGAGCTGATGCTTCTGCTCGACACTGGACTCCAGCAAGCGATGAAGATCGAAGAAAAGCTCGATGAATACGAACAGAAACTACAGGTTAATATTAAACGACAGATGTGTCAGTTTGGCATCGGTCATGATGTCATAGGCGGAAACCTTGGCGGAGATTTGAGGGGGGACGAACGAGTGGCCGAGGAAACAAATTTTTTTTAGTCATCCGGCCAAAAACCCCATAAAAATTGCTATTTTCGCCACCCAAAAAAATTGACAATATTTTTTTAGTCTTGACGCTCAACTATTGGGGAGGACCAATGCATGGGCCGTCCCCCAACACTTTTATTGGGGGGGATCGTCCCCCCGTACCTCCTAGGTTTCCGCCTATGCATGATGTGAACTTTGAATTTGGGATGGTGGGGTGACCCTTGTGTTCTCATTGGGTAGGGTAGATGAGGCAGGCAACCCATGTGTTCGTACTGGTCTGGATCTATCCTTTGAACGTGGAGTAATTGGTGACTCATGTGACTTCATTGATCAGGATGTGACATATGAACTTTGGGGCATCCTCTGATTTCTCGAGTCTCGAGTTTATCCTGTGTCTTTGAAATTCCTGTGTTTGTTTTCAAACTGTAGTTGCGTTGCATAATAATAACATTATGTATCTTAGCAATCATTGTGGCACTTTTTTAATGTCTTTCATAATAGCTGTTCCAATGTCTTCACTCAGCTGTTGAAAAGAAAACTAATTATTCACGCTCTTGCGCGCGCACACACGCACACACACACATATGCAAACACACACGCACACGCGCACTCTGCAGAGTTTTGTTTGTTTGTTTGTATGTGCACTTGTTATAGCGCCCCTTCAAGCTCTCCCTACTCAGAGGCGCTCCCGACTACAGAGCGGACACTGCATCGGAGTTTCACGCCGAAACACTGAGCAATTATGAGTGAAGGACTTGCCCATGGTCCTTACGCGGCGAGGTGGATTCGAAC
This sequence comes from Lumbricus rubellus, assembly GCA_945859605.1. Lineage (NCBI taxonomy): Eukaryota > Metazoa > Annelida > Clitellata > Crassiclitellata > Lumbricidae > Lumbricus > Lumbricus rubellus. The sequence continues at coordinate 6,440,275 of OX243824.1, read as the reverse complement.
CTCGAACCTTCCGGCTCCAAGGCAACGACGCCCCACACTACACCATCGCCCCCACAGAGTTGTGGTGGAGTTATTTGTCATCATGGTTCTTGTTGTTGTATGCGTTTGCAATATTTCTTCGTAGAGCGTTAAAGATCTGATGGACATCATGAAGGACAAGGACGCGTTGATAAATGTTCGCAACAAAAATCACCAACGACTGTTGGGAGAGCTCGACAGTTTAGTGGTAAGTTGCACCGAACAAAATAAAACCACATTCTCTTCGAGACTTTTGACTTTTTTTATACAATAGGTAGGCCTAAAAATGTCCCTCGTCCATCAAAGAATTAACAGAAACACAAGAAAAAATCGAAAATTTGGACAGGATGGAAACATAATTATTTTCTATTTCAAATTATTTTATTTTTATATCTATAAATAACATCAAACCTTCTATTCTGATTCAATTATAACAATTTTGTATGATTTTATTTAATTAAATTTTAGCCTTGTGGCCTCCTAATGTCCTTCAACTAAGAAAAAGTGACCCTTGTGTCCTACAATCCAGAAAAAGTGCCCCTAAAGTCAAAAAGGTTGGGAACCACTGTGTTAAGTCTATGTGCCATAAGAACAGTGGAAAATGTCTTCAATAATTACAAACCCATTTTAAGAGAGCTTTTCGCGCTATATTTGTTGCGATCTAAATTATTGGTTAGTGCCTCCTGAGCATCAGCCTTGTATAGGTAACTGTCAATTAATTGTGGTCGGTAGCGTGTTACCGATCGATTGAGAAGTGATAAAATTATGATGAAGATCCTTTGTATAGATGAATGTGTTATTAGCCACAATAGAACAGTGACAATGTCTTCCATTATTACACACCCATTTTAAGAGAGTTATTCGCACTATATCCATTGCAATCTGACTTCTTGATCAGCTTTGTTCCTGTTCCATCTCTACTCTCTCAGTATAGGTAACTGCGAAGTGTGGTCGGTAGCGTGTGACCGATCGATTGAGAAGTGATAACAGAGATCCTTTGTATGTATGTATGTATGTGTGTATGTATGTATACATGCATGTATTTCTAATTTCTATTTCTACTATTTCTAATTTATATAAATGACCTCCCTAATGTTTCTTCTAAATTATATTTCATATTGTTTGCAGATGATACGAATGTCTTCTATTCTCATAGTTCTCTGGAAACCCTCTTTGATATAGTAAATACAGAGCTGACACTAGCAGCAGATTGGTTTTGTGCCAATAAACTTACACTTAATCTTACTAAAACAAACTATATCTTATTTAGGTCTCATAGGAAAACCTGTCCCTCCCAACTTCCTATACTATGTATTAATGGATCCAATCTCTCTAGGGTAGAGTCCACAAAATTTCTGGGAGTCTATGTGGATCAACATTTAACATGGATAGATCATATAAAATGTATTTCCTCAAAAATTGCTAAAAATACTGGGATAATAGCACGTACTGCATACCTACTACCTTCCTCTATCCGTGTAAAACTATATTATTCGCTTGTGTATCCATACTTAGCATACTGTAATCTAATATGGGCATCTAACTACACTACTAGACTGCATAGACTGATAATACTCCAAAAAAGGGTCATTCGAAAAGTGGCTGGTACTACATATTTATCGCATACCAACCCCTTATTTTGTGATTTTAACATATTAAAATTTGAGCAGATTCAACTCTATCAATCAGGAGAATTTATGTATCGCTTTGACCACGGTTTG